>CAUJNA010003068.1:457500-472500 GCA_963377175.1 Effrenium voratum | reverse complement strand
ACTTCAAGGCCGATCCTCTCTGACACCGTGCCTTCCCAAGTTCCCCCGCTCTTCTGGATGGAATGTGCCTCTTCGGATGCAGGGTCATCGAGAATACAGTGAGCACACCTGGAGTCAGTCTGACCCAGAACAAAGACAGCCTTGGCTGCTGGATCCTCTGCCTGAGCCACATGCACAATGAAAGTGTTGTCCCTTTCATTGGCGCTTGCCTTGCCGTAGTGAGTCATGATCCTCCAGGAGCCGGGAAAGAAGCGGACAATCTCGACGCAACCCAGATAGTACTTGAAATCCTTCCAAGAAATCCAAAAGGTTCCATCGTCCTTGGCCTCAAATCTAACTGCCTTGGCTATGTCGGGATATTTATCCCACATCTCGCTCTTGTCTGACCAGTCCCCTTCCCATTCCGCTTCGTTGCCCCACGGGTTCCGGACCTTCACGAGCTTGACTTTGCCACCTTCACTGCTGTAGGCTGAGAGAACTGTGTAGGCATGTCCCTTGATTAGGCCGTAGACTCCTCTGGCTTCGCCACATTGGCCTTCGCCCTCCTCTTCTTCCACATGCTCGCCACAGCCACAGCCCATGACAGTGAGGGAATCTTGCGCTTGTCGCAGGAAAGCATTCCAACTGTACTTCTTGTCATTGCCAGAAAGGTCGAGATTCTGCATAATGCCGCCTGTCATATCTTTCACCGCCTGGCCGGAGAGACCACCGTCAATGGCATCCCAGTTGCAATGGAGCTTGGCATACGCCTTTTCCAAGACCATCGGCCACAACTCCATGTCCCCTACTTTGCAGTTGGCAAACAAAGGAGTGGTGGAATCCTCCGGGGACACAGGTATCAAGTCATCGATGATCACCCACTCCCATTGCCCCATCTTGAAAAACATGACGCCATAGACGCCAGCGTTCACATCGTAGGCCACCAGCAGCCGCTCGATCGGCGCTTCATGCTCTACTTCTTCATTGTCATCTGCTTCTCCGTTATCTTGCTTGTCCCAGAAATGCGACACCTTGGCTCCATGAGCCGCAATGCCAGAGATAGCGCCAATCAAGAAGCAATCACCTGGGCTGTGGAGTTGCGTGTGTGGTGGCTGAAAGGCATTGAACGCTTGTTTTGAGTCATGGTAAAACGTCTGAGATAGGCTCTGCCTTCTGGGCAGGTTGCCAACAACCTGGACAACCAAAAGTTGTGAGGGCCAGCCACAAAGGGCTGGCTCCCTGCAAAGTCAAACAACATCTTGCTTTACAATGCAGGGAGCCGATGCTTCCCTGCACGATATCGCTTGCGTCCACTGGGTCATCGTCCTCACCATCTTTAGCCTCAACGAAGACCTCACAATCCTCACCGAAAAGCTCGGAGAGTCTAACACACTTCTCTGGCAGGCCCACGGTGCAATCATCAGGGGTTCCAGGCGGGAACAGGTTCTCCTGCTTGTCGAAGTAGAAAGTGGGGTCGAAGAACCTCCACATGGTGTTCAGCTTAGATGAACACAAAGGGACTTTGTCTTGCGTGTGGGCTCTCACATACCACTCGCAGGAAGACAACATATATACTGACACAACTTTTTGCAGTGGAGCGACTTTTTGCCACTCTTGTCACATCCCTCCATGATCTCTCGAACTGCTTCCACGCACTCATCACGCTTCACGTCGAACTCATTTTTCGTGTCCGTGTGAATGTTCTCCCGTGGCAGTCGGTCTATCTGACTGCGCGTGGCCGTATCTGTTGTGAAGCAGGACTCTTCAAGTTCACCACGAGTTGGCTCCACCTGCCGGGTACGAGCAGCTCTGTGAGTCCGACAAGAAGCTGCAAGAAGCCATATCCGCCACACCCAGCAGGAACAGTTGCTTGTTTGCTTAGTTCCGGGGTGCAGTCGAGAAATCATGATGGGACACAACAATCTGCAGTTGAAAACGTGCTGCGGCGCCATTTCACGTCTAGCATGTTGGCATTCTACTGGGTAGTCACGTTGGCAGTAAACACTCACCAACATTGCATTCCAACTCCCGTCAATATATTTGACCTTCCTGCTGGGGGGGCCTGCGGGTCCTCGTCTACGTAGTAGGGCCGGCCTTCCTCCAAGGGTTGAGCCCAAATCGCAAGCTACACCGTATCCAAAAGGGAAAACTTGCAAGCTTAAACAAATCGTCGTCCTGCAGTGGCCTACGCTTGTACAACAGGTGACATGAATTCACCCTTAGTTCCTCCTCATCTTCTTCCTCATCGTCGTCGTTTGAGTCAGTCTTCCGCTTGAACTTCTTCCGCGTGTTCACGTTGCCTTTCCCAAGACGCAGGTTGCGGCGGGTCGACATCGCTTTGCCGAAGATCTGACTGGGGCTCACCCCACACAGCTGGCACGCCCCCATGCGAGTAAAGCACGGGACAAATGGCCGCCTGCGGAATGCGCAAACACCTGAGTCAAGCCTTGCATCTTGCGGGTTCCCAACCGCCGCAAGAGGAAGACACGAGTTGGCATGCGCGGGCGCTGCGTTTCTTCCCTGAGCATGGCTTGCTGATTACCTCTCGGAAAGAACATTCAAAGGCCTACCATCAGAGAAGCCAAACTTCTTCTTTCCGGCAAGCGTGAAAACTAACATTGGCGTGTCTCACTGCCGTGGAAACCCACATAGTTTGCTTTCTGGGTGTTCTTTTACGGTCAAACGAGGGTTCCGTTGTCTAGGATGCTACAGTATTTCCTGGGGAAGGCCTTCAGTGCTCAAGCCTCGCAACCACAGCCCCATAGTCACAAAACATGGCATGGCCCAAACCCAGCCAAGCCGGGTGCAGGACTCCTGCAAATGGCTTTGAGAAAAAACAGTGGAACGAACAGCGGTTAGATACGCCAGTGAACGACGCTGGCCAAGGTCTCGTCTCGAGGCTCACAAAACCACCTCCCTTCGGGGGCCAATACGGCTGGGCGCCAGGACGAAGCGCACGAACTCCCACTTCTTGTCCTTGGCCACAAGGCTCGTTTTCAGAGGTAAATAAAGAAATACAGCCTTACAAAAAGAGCAAAATCCGCCGACCCCCTTTCTCCAAAGGGGAGGCGCATGGGAACGGGTTTGTCTTTGTCCTTGTTTTAGTGATGATTATCATCACCACTGATGTTGGGTGATGGTTCACAGCATCCGGATCATCATCATTACCGTGGCGCTTCTTTTTTCATATATGTTTCAAGTGTGCCGTTAGACCTGACTGGACATGGTGCGTCGTGATAATTGAGCGGTGATCAAAATCAATAGGCCAAATTGCGATGATATCATTTGGCGCTTCCGCGTGCTTCCGCGCGCTTCCGCGCTGCGGGTGTTTGCTTCCGCGCTCTCATTTCCCTTCCGCCCCTTCCGCGGCTTGCGTCTCTTTCTTGCCAAGCCAACACAACTAGATATTGAGTTTGTCATCCACCACCCGTTGCGTTCGTGAAAAGCGTTGCCAACAGGATCACTGCAGCAATATTGATTCACGGGGGCCTGGCAAATTGTTTTTGCTGTCCCTGAGAGGCTGCAGCTTGACGGGGCTTGAACCTCCAACTGTTGCCTCGTATCCTGGGAGGTCCGGGAGCTCAGTGGAGCCCAGACAGCTGTAGCAAATGGTTTATGGGTCCCATACTCATAACGACGCTGAAACGCGAATCCTAATAGATTTGCAACCGCAAGCGTGAAGCCTCACGACACACCGCGGCTAGCGAGAACAACACATCACACACAAGGCATCCAAATCACGGAACCCTTCCGCCGTCCTTCCGCGCCCTTCCTCCAGCGTTCCGCGAATTGAGCCCCGCATCAATCTCCACGCATTTTAGGCCTGGGCCTAAAAACGATTTGTTCGGCCCTAAAAGCGATTTTTTCGGCCGAACAAATCGTTTTAGTGCCCGGAAGCTAAAACGATTTGTTCGGGCCTTTAGTGCCCGGGGAGCTAAAACGATTTGTTCGGCCAGAACAAATCGTTTTAGCGCCCGGGGAGCTACAACGAAGTGCCCGGGAGCTAAAACCATTTGTTCGGCCCGAACAAATCGTTTTAGTGCCCGGGGAGCTCGTTTTAGTGCCCGGGTTAGTGCCCCCGGGGAGCTAAAACGATTTGCTCGGCCCGAACAAATCGTTTCAGTGCCCCGAACAAATCGTTTTAGTGCCCGGGAGCTAAAACGATTTGTTCGGCCCGAACAAATCGTTTTAGCTCCCTGGGCGCAAAAACCATTTCGCTTCAACTGACAAGTACATGTCGGCCCAACCGGGCATTGCAGAAGAAGCCCACGTGGTGACTTGGTAAACCACTCTGACTTGCCCGGAGAGGTTGCGGGGTGACGGCCAAAACAAGCCAGTGAAAATCGTTTGGTTTTGTGGCCGGGGGGCAGAAACGATTTTGCTTGCCCGAAGAAACAATTGTTGGGCCTGGGGAGCAAGAGATTCAGCGCTCCCTTACTTAAATTGCTTTGAGCATTTTTGATCGCTGCTCAATTGTCATGAGAACTGCTGATGCTGGGGATGCAGAGTGCTAACGTTAAATGTTGGTGATAATGAGGATGCGCAGTGATGATTATCATCAGGATGATGAACATGATGATGAAAATGAGGATGGGCGAGGATCATGATGAATATGATGATGAAAGTGATGATGGCGGTGTTCTTCTTCATCATGTTCATGTTCATCATCATCATTTTCATCATCATCATCGTCATCATCACTTTCATCATCATGTTCATCATCATCATCATTTGTCTCATCATGTTTATCATCAAAACCGTGGCGCTCTTCTTTTTTCAAATACGTTTGAAGTGTGCCGTTAGACCCGACTGGACATGCAAAGGATGCGTTGTGTTGATGGTCATGAGAACTGCTGGTGATGCTGAGGATGCGTAGTGATGACTATCAGCAGGATGACGATGATGATGATGGTGATGAGCATGATGTGGAACATGGTGATGAACATGATGAACATGATGATGGAAATGATGATGATGATGATGATGATGATCCTGATGATTATGATGATGAAAGTGATGATGGTGGTGTTCACTATCATCATCATCATTTTCATCATGATGATCATGATCATCATCATCTTCCTCACTATCATGTTCATCATCATTGTGTTCATCATCATCATCATTTGCATCATCATGACCCTCATCAAAACCGTGGCGCCCTTCTTTTTTATATGCGTTTCAAGTGCGCCGCTAGACCCGACTGGAAATGCGGAGGGCGCGTTGCTGTGGGATGCATAGTGATGACGTTAACTGCTGGTGATGCGGAGGATGCGTAGTGATGATTATCATCAGGATGCTGAGAATGATGATGATGATGAACATGATGATGAACATGAACATGAAAATGATTCTGATGATGACGTCATTTCATCATCACGGTCATCATCACGTTCGTCATCATCATCATCATTGTCATCATCATCAGCATTTTAATCATCATGTTCATCATCATCATCATGTTCACCATCAACATTTATGTTCCTCATCCTGTTCATTATCGCTTTTCTGTTTTCATTGCTCTTCTTTTTCATATACGTTTCAAGTAGACCTGGATGGAAATGCAGAGGATGCGTTGTCATGATTGTCATGATAACTGCTGGTGATGCTGAGGATGCGTAGTGATGATTATCATGATGAAAATGATGATGATGATGCTTGATGATGATCATCGTTTTCATGTTCATCATCATCATGTTCCTCATCACGTTCATCCTCCAAACCGTGGCGCTCTTCTTTTTCATATACGTTTCAGGTGTGCCGTTAGACCCGACTGCAAATGCAGAGGATGCGTTGTCATGATTGTCATGATAACTGCTAATGATGCTGAGGATGCGTAGTCATGAATATCATCAGGATGATGATGAGCATGATGAGGAACATGATGATGAAAATGATGATGATGATGAACATGATGATGTTCATTACCATCATCATGTTCATCGTCATCATCATCATTTTCATCATCATGTTCATCATCAAAATCATCATCTTCATCATTCTCATGTTCATCATCATTGTGTTCATCATCATGATCATCATCGTCATTTGCATCATCATGTTCCTCATCATGTTCATCATACCGCGGCACTCTTCTTTTTTCAAGTGTGCCGTTAGACCCGACTGGAAATGCAGAGGATGCGGTGTCATGATTGTCATGACAACTGCTGGTGATGCTGAGGATGCGTAGTGATGATGATCATCAGGATGATGATGATGACAAACATGAAAATGATGATGAAAATAAGGATGATGATGAACATCACGATGAACATGATGATGAAAATAATGATGATGACGATTGATGACGAGCATGATGATTATGATGATGAAAGTAATGATGGTGTTGTTCATCATCATTGATGTTCATCATATTCATCATTTTCATCATCATGTTCGTCATCATGATCATCTTCATCATCATGTTGATCGTCATTGTGTTCATGATCACCATCATCATCATTTTTGCCTCATCATGTTTATCATCAAAACCTGTGGCGCTCTTCTTTTTTCATATACGTTTCAAGCGCCGTTAGACCCGACTGGCAATGCAGAGGATGCGTTGTCATGATAGCTGCTGCTGATGCTGGGGATGTTTATGATGACGGTAACTGCTGGTGCTGAGTGATGATTATCATCAGGATGATGATGATGACGATGATGATGAAAATGATGATGATGATGATGAACACAAGGATGAACATGAGCAGGAATCTTCAGGATCATCACTATCATCGTTTTCATCATGATGTTCATCATCATGTTCATCATCATGATCATCATCATTTTCATCCTCATGTTCATCATCATCATCATCATTTTCATCATCATGTTCCTCATCATGTTCATCATTATCATCATCATCCTGATGACTACGCATCCGACATCAACACAACGCATCCTCTGCATTTCCAGTCGGGTCTAACGGCACACTTGAAACGTATTTGAAAAAGAAGGGCGATGATGAACATGATGAGGAACATGATAATGCAAATTATAATGATGATGACGAACATGATGATGAAAATGATGATGGCGATGATGATGAAAATGATGATGATGATGAACATGAACATGATGAAGAACACCACCATCATCACTTTCATCATCATGTTCATCATGATCATCATCCATCATCATTTTCATCATCATGTTCATCATCCTGATGATAATCATCACTACGCATCCTCATTATCACCAGCATGGCATCAGCAGTAGTTATCATGACAACGCATCCTCTGCATTTTCAGCCGAGTCTAACGGCACACGTGACACGTATATCCATCATCATTTTCATCATCATGTTCATCGTTCATGATCATCAGCATGTTCATCATCATTTTCATCATCATGTTCCTCATCATCATCATGTTCATCACCATGTTCATCATCATTGTGTTCACCATCATCACTATCATCATCATTTGCAATCATCATGTTCCTTATCATGTTCATCATGCGCCGTTAGACCTGACTGGAAATGCAGAGTCAGAGGATGCGTTGTCATGATACCTACTGCTGATGCTGGGGATGCATGATCATGAACATGATCATGAAACTGATTCTGATGATGGTATCATTTCATCATCATGTTGACCCACCTGCACCACCCGCATCACCCGCATCACCGGGACAAGCCCGCAGACCCACAAGCCCGAGGCCGCAGACCCGGAACCGGACCCAAAAACAAGCCCAAGAAACGCACCCGCCAGAAGCAGATAGATGATGCAGGTGGCTTCCTTTCACGGACCCCCGGCCGCATCCAGGGCATGCACAGGGTCGGCGGCACGTTGCGGCAGCCCTATAGAGCTTCGCTCTGCTCCAAAGCACCAAGGGGGTAATCCGACACAGCCGTTCGGCCTGTGGGCACAGATGAGCCCCCTTCCGTTGGCCGCGGCCGGATTTAAGGGCTTACGCCTGACAGCCGGGCGCCGGGATCCCCGGACCCCTCGTCAAGGCCCAAAACCACGTAAAAACCACGTGTTTGTAACGTCGCGGATCTAGAAGTGGCTCGTGACGAACGAGGTGTCCTTGCGGTCCGGCTGGTCCAGGGGCAGGGGCTCCCTCCGCTCGATGTAGGCCATTTGGCAAGAGACCGGTGAAGGCCGACTGTTGAGCAGGTGTCCACTGCGTGCGTTCGTGTGCGCGCGCGCGCGCGCCGTGTGTGTGCTTGTGCGCTTGTGCGTGTGCGCACGAGTCCGTGCGCGTGTGCGTGTGCGTGCACGTGGGTGTGGGTGTGCGTGTGCGCGTGCGCGTGTGAGTGCGCGTGCTTGTGTGCGTGTGCCCGCGTGCGTGCGGCGGGCGGTGAAGGGGACGTGGGGGAATGACGGGAAGTGTGGATGGAAACGGATACACAAGAGGGGGAAAATCGATGGAAATATGATGGAGGGTGTGTGGAACATGGATGTGTGTATGTGTGCAGTAAGAACGTGTGTGTATGTTAATGTTGTTGTCGCTGCTGCCTGCTTAGCCGTCCTTGCAAGAGCGGTGAAATTAAGCGTCTCGATGCTGCCGCGGCCGGTTGTGCGCCAGCAACGTAAATCCGGCTACGCCTCCTGGGGTAGCATGTCGCCGCTAGGCAATTAGCCTGCTAGCTTGAGCTATAGGGGCTGCGCCCGGGTGCCGCCGACCCTCGTCACTTGGTCGTGATGCGTTGCCTAAATCCGGCACCTCTGCATCACCAGCTCGGGCTTGCGGTTTTGCTTGCTTGTGGGAAACCCTCGCAAAACATCGCGTGTGTGCAGGGTTTAGGCCATGTGGTGATGCTTCAGCGGGCTTGGTCTGCGTCATCAAGGCTTCCTTCCAAAAAGCCTCTCAACCCATGAAGCACTGTTTTTTAGAAGGTATCGGAGGGATATAAGCGAGGCTCATTTTCGCGCGTTTTGGCGCCAAGCGCTGCCGGGCATGTCGGCAATGCTGGGTCCTCGCTCTACAAAACGCTGTAAATACCGTCAAACACTGCTGTGCTGAGCGGTGGGCTGTTGTTCTGTCCGTTTTGCTTTTGCTGTGGCTGGCTCGCGTGCTGTGCGGTCCTTGCTTTTTTCCCATTGGTTTTGGTGCTTTCTGGCGCGCGCGCGGGCGCGCGACCCCAGCCACAAAACGCTGCTATTTACGGTGTTGTGTTGCATTTGCGTTTCCGGGCTGGCATGCGGGCTGCTCTTTTTTGGGCTGCTCTTTCTGGGGCTCTTGTGCGCGCGCGCGCGCGACCCCATGTCAGCCTTCTGGGTTGGGGCCCGGCTGGGGCCCAGAAAGCTGATTGCAAGTTCATCAATGCATTATGGACAGCCTATCTGTATGATCGAGTCATATGCCTGTGCGCAGCAATTGTTCCATTGCAAGATGATATCTTTTTGAGAATTTCGATTGATCCCACCGCTTTTGCAACTGTCACAGCCAGCCACTGCACATGAGGCAATATTTGGGGAAACACGTGGGGTTGAGCACCTGCGGGGAAAGGTCAAGCAGCTGCGACACCGTGGCCTCCCATATCCTCTCCGGCCGAGGCTCGCTGAGCAACAGTGTGGTGGGTGTGATGCGGCCTGCAGTTCGCAGGCTGCGAGGAGAATCGCTTGGAATGGCTGCAACGCTTGGAGGGCAAGCTTGAAAGGGTCTAACCCGAAACCTGACAAGCACTGTAATGGCAGGAATGCGGACAACCAGAGCAAACCACGACCCTGATATACAGCAACAAAAGTTGCGATCCTTGCTGCCATGGAGGAAATGCAACGGCTTGCAGCTGAGATCTCTGCCGATTCCGCCAGCTGAATCACTGCTGACCTTGTCGCGAAACGCCAGCAAACACAAAAGCAGAACTCTGCAACCCAGCGAGCTCCAAATTGAGTACAAATTCAATTGGTTTCTGCAGAAAACTAGAAAATCAGGGTATGCCGACACCCCCCCCTGCCCCGTGATGGTTAGTGATCTCGCCCACTTGGGCACAGCTGGGCCATGCGCGTCCAAGGGCGGCTGGATCTTCACCACCCAAACGCCCTCCCTGAGGAACTTTGCCTGTCAGCAACTGCTTCTTTGCCGCGAGGGGAGGCAATGAGGGCATCCGAGTTGGTCAGGGAAGAGTGAAGCACAAGTGAAAGCCAAGTTGGCCACAGTGACACGGCTGCCGAGAAGACGAACAGTTTCCGGTAAGGGCAAACAGCTGCATGCTGGGTACTTCATGTCAGTACAGGCCTCCTGCTCTCTTCCAGCTAGGGCCTGACTGGAAGCAGGCCGCCCGTCTCGGTAAACCAGTCCTGCATCGCACTTCCGAGTGATTGTCATTGATGCTTATTGGGCTCTGTTTGTGCGGACAACTGAAAAATGCGTTCAACCGCCCTTGCCGCTCTTTACTTCCCAGGTCTCCTGCCCCACGGTCTCCGACCTTGGCCACTCTGCAGCCACATGCCTTCGCAAAGGCATCCTGAGGCCCCTGCCCCCACGGACTTCTCACCCCTCCGAGCTGTGGACCTGCCGCAATGGGCTGAAATATCAAGCCTTGTCTCCGGGTTGTTGTCCTAAGTTCTTTTCCAATTCGCGCGGCGTTGGTGCTCGCCCTGTACGGTCCTGTGCGACTGCCTGTGTTCACTAATTATGCTTTGTTAAAATTTTGCAGGCAAGAGGGAAAAGCAAAGGAAACGGCACAAGAAGGAAAACACAGTAATTAAGCTGAAAAGAATAATGAGGAGCAACACGGTGGTTGTTTGCAGCTTTCTTCTTGCGCAGCTCTTCCGCCGTTTTTCCGGAAATCTTGCGTTGTTTTCCCCAGCACAACCCGCCAAATCCTGTAAAGCTCATAGCAGGTCCTGCGACGCTAGCTCGTTTGCGCTCGCCCTTGCTGTCTGGCGCCTGAGTTTTTGTGCATGTAGTTTAAAAAGAACTCTGCACTACTTGGAAATAACACCCTTTTCGGCAACTCCTATACTTTCATATGCTACATGTATTATTCCCTCTTGGCAGGGTGTTCCCCAAGGAAAGGAACACACCCGCGCACCCCCGCGCCCACAAACGCACGCACACCTTGACCAGTTTTTTCGCCGAGACACGGCTTGAACTGATCTGACGCAGAATGGAGTCGGACCGACCTAGAAACAGGCGGTAGGAACCAGATTCAACTCAAAATGGTTGATATTGAGAAGGTGGACTGCAAATGTTTGCGCACACCGGGAACTCTGTAAACAACAAGGCATTCCACTCCCGACAAGCCAAGGCTTTCCTCAGGTCAGGGCACGGCTTTGGACCTCAGTCTTCTGACACTGTGGTCGTGTGGGGCGGGGCCAGCTTAGCTTCTTGGGACACGCATGTGAGCACATGGGTGAACCCGGAACCCGTTCTGGCACCCAAAGCCAAAATGAACACGGCTGCAATGGCCATGCTTGTGCTTTGAAACACCAGATCAAAGATGTCAAATGACGATAGCGCTTGATCATTGCTAAGCTTTCTTTATGATGCCGAACCATCACAAGATCAACAAGGGCTGCGATCATTCAATGATGAATACAACATGGCTTCAAGCGGTCGCAAAAGCAAAGTTACAAAGCATAGCTCCTAGTCACACAATAATCCCGCTGAAGCCGAACATTTTTTGTAGGCAGACTCACCAGACTCACTTTTGCCTCGTGACCCTGGCAATCGCGCCACGTTATCACGCGCGCAACAAAACAACAGAAGCCAAGCAAAAGTGCTTCTGCCCATATGGGCAGGTATGGGCATGGTACCGAGCCATCCCCAGGTGTATCTCAGCAACCCCCCCCACCCCCAAACAGCCAGATCTTGTGACAGCGCATAGGTCCATCCCTGCGCCAGAAGGACCCCCTGCTTCACCGGGCGGGGCCGTGGAACTCGGGGCCCGGGCTCGCGCAGGCCAGCAGGCAGCTGCGCGTCCGCCAAGATGCAGAACCTTCAAGACTGCGGGGCTCGGGGACAGCAGGGAGGCTGTTTCGTTTGGCCAAGGCCAGTCGCTGCGCAACTGCGAAGTCGACGATCTCCGAACCTCTTGTTCCTGCAAGCCTTCCAACAACAGAACCCCCAGCCGTGCGTTGCCCTAATGCCGTGCGTTGCCCCCAGCCGTGCGTTGGCCATCTGCTTAAATCAAGCGGCTCAACTTGTGGCCCAGGATCCAACGTAACCAAGAGCGCCCTCCTTGCAACTTTTCTCGGGGTCAAGGAAATCCCGATCCGTGCCATCATCCCCCCAACCATAGGGGGGAGGGGGAGTGGGGGGTCCCACAGTTCCATTTATTCAGTCTTCCCACAAAAGGGAAAATGGAAGCCTAAATGGAATTCCGTCACCCCCCCTCCCCCAATTCCATTTTGAGGGGGTGGGGATGTGCCATCAACACGGCAATCGCACAGCAATGGAAGACGCAGAGCTGCCCTTGAAACCTTTCCTGAGGTTCATTGGTAAAAGTAGCCAGGCTACTCCGCGTGCGAACCACATCCACCGCCAAGAGGGCTCTAGTCTGTCCATCGTTCAGCACAGTTTGCGCGGGCACGCGCCGTCCACAACCAGGGTTTCCCACTGTTCTGCCAGGTTGTAGATGCCATCTGGGATGCATGAATCCGACCATTGAGTTGCAAACCCGATGTCACCAATGCGGGCGTCTGACAAAAGGGGGTTGCCAGACTCTGCGGCACAATTTTAATGCCAAACGACACCAACTTCTGCGCATACCACCAGTAGTTGTTTTCCCCTACCATTGTTCCTCCAAAAAACAGCCTCCAGCAAACCCGTGACCGTGGCAAAGGGACCAAATCACGCAGCAGACCCTCCCACGGCGTTCACGCCTCCGGGCGCCTGGCTCAAAGGCAAAGTTCGTGCAACCTTTGAAACGTCAGTATACCGGCAAGTGACCCCAACCAGCGGTCAAAAAAAATACCTGTTGTGAGACAGGAATTCGCGCAAGTAACGTCAAAGTAGCCATCGCAGCTGCCCACTTGCTTCTGCACACAATTTCCTGAAATAACCGAAAACCTTGTCCATTCTTGCGCGGAACCCCCTGTAACAGGAGATCTTGTATGGGAGCTCCAAAAGGATTCCAGCTGTTTGAAGAGCATGTGAAACACTTCCGGCGCAGGATCTGTGGATAGGATCTCTTGATCGGATCTCAGAAACTTCGCAGAGGGTTCACTTTCAATGTTCAAGATTCGCAAAGCGCCACAGCCAGAGCGAGGCGACCCACCCACAAACTGCAGAGGATCCATTCTCGATGTTCAATCGCCGCAGTGACAGCCATGCAACCAATCCAAAGTCTGCAGAGCCTTCACTTTCCAAGTTGAAAGCCGGCGCCGCGCCACAGCAAGAGCGATACGGCCCACCCAAAGTCCGCGGAGGGTTCACTTTCTGATGCTCAAAACGCGCACCTCACCACAACGATAGCGGTTCAACACACGTAAAGTCCACGGAGAGATTTCGTTTTCAGCATCGAACCGCGCCACAGCGAGAGCGATCCAACACACCCAAAGTCCGCAGAGGGTTGACCTATCAATCGTTTTTGGAATTCGCACGGCACCACAGCGAGAGCACACCCTCGAAAGACATTAAACTTGTCGCAGCAGTTTGTGCCAGCCTTATCCTACTCAAAGGTCAACGCCGCTAGCTCGGGCCAAACTGAATGATGCCTCCTGACGCGCGTCGCCACATGTCACCTGCGCAACCATCCTCTCAGGGACCTGCCAAGTTTCCCCAACCCGCCTTGCATCAGGACGGTTGGGTGTAACCCTAATGAAAAGGAAGCAGCGCGCAAGCAGAAAAACGCTGCCGATTAGCTCATCCCACATCTCCTACACAGGGCTGGTGCAGGGAAGCATTGTCGCCGCGCCTAGCAGCGCTGTAGACAAAGAACGCATAGCGGCTGGCGAGAACGCCTTGCAAACTGTCGCTTCAACCAAGTTTCTGCCTTCACTCCCTTGGTGTCGAAACCGGTGCTTGCATTCCGGTATCTTCCAAGGACCTCTGATTAGCAGTGAATGCGTCTGAGGAGAAACCATGAGGCACCATGGCACAATGCTGAAAGCCCTTGCCGACTACTGAAGCCTGGCACACGGCGCGTAGCAAACCCCTCAGTTCTCTGTCAGTTGGTCGCGTGGAGGGGGTCTCATTTATCTTCAGCCTTTTAAACACACAAATAAAGAATGACATGATTGATTGATTGATTGATTGATTGATTGATTGATTGATTGATCGATCGATCGATCGATCGATCGATCGATTGATTGATTGATTGATTGATTGATTGATTGATTGATTGATTGATTGATTCAATGAATGCATGAAAGCATGAAAGCATGAATGCGTGCATGCATGCATGAATGGATGAATGAATGAATGGATGAATGAATCAATGCATGCACGCACGCATGAATGCATGCATGCATGCATAAATGAAGAAATGACTGAAACAAAGAAAACATGCAAGAATGAAAGAATGAACGAATGAAATAATGATTAATGAAGGACCAAAATAACGCCCTGGATCTCCCAATGGGAATTTAACGTAGCATCCGGAGACTACCAGTTGTTTAAGGGTCTCAGTGAAAAAAACAGAGTTTTCAAACTCCAAGGTTTGAGGCAAAACTCCTGGATATTGATTGTCACTGCTGCAAATTGGTTTGCACGCCTGGAACTTCTAGAAATCGCAATTATTCGGTACTTGACTGAAGGAGCACTCCATTTCGGAGATATTCAAAATCAGAAGCGCTCACATGAATCAGAATCAGCCGGGTGACAAAAAGCGGAAAGCACCGCAGCTGAAACTCAGCGCAAAAAAACAACACGCAAAAAGCCAACCAACTCCCACAAAAAGCCGCAAACTCCCGCAAATCATAAAAAGACAGAGTTTCCGGAGAGTGCATTTTCAGTAAGAGCGGTGGAATACCAACTCCAGCGCACAGAGTTGCATAATTGCTGGGATAGTTTACCAAGTTGTCTTTTTGCGGGCCAAAACAACGAAAAGACATGAAGACTTGTTTCCAATAGCTTTCCCCAAGAACCCCTTCTAGTTTTTGATGTTGACTCTGCCCTTGTGCAAGG
>CAUJNA010003068.1:402500-455000 GCA_963377175.1 Effrenium voratum | reverse complement strand
AAGCCGAAGAGCCGCAATGGCTGCGGCGCAGATGTCGGCTCTTTCAGGATGGGGCAGCCCTGCGTTCGAAGGAAAGCACCCTGGTCAGAGATAACAGTCAGGCGGACCCTCCCTGAAAGGAAAACGAGTCAGCACCGGCAATCAAGTTGGAGGATTCAGATTCTAGGCTGGCGGATGGTTGGGTGATTCGCAGCTGCTGAAATACCCCTCCTCATACCACGCATGCCAATGTCGCTTCCCTTCTTCCAACAACAGCTCAAAGGGGGTCCCAATGAATGTTTGGGCATCCTCCCTTGTGACAAGGCCAGCCTGGTCTCTGGGCCGTGGCTTGCTCGAAAGGCCTCCCACAAGCTCTCACAGCTGGCAGCGAGGTACTGCGCCAATGGCATGACAATGCTCAAAAACCCTGAAAAATAAAGATACTACAAACCAACAGACAGGGCCTTCTCGTCCCATCAAGGCGCATGCACAAGCATACGCGCACGCTCACACCTGCACATGCAAGCAATGCATCAGCTATTAGGCGCAGCCGAGCCAAATCCTGGGTTCCTAGTCCGTCATCCTGTTAGTCGAGCCCCTGACTCCAGTCCCCTTAGCATTTGTTTTTTCTCGCGTGTACCCCTAAAAGGCAGCCGTTGCCACTTGCCAGGTTCCAAAACAATGCGACACTGCCTTGCCATCTGCCCTTGCGGCTTAGAAAGACAGCCTGTCTCAAACACGGCCCTTGGTCCCTGACGTCCTGAACATGAATTAAGCCCTGTGGTCAGAGTCATTCGCGGCCGCCCCCTTCAAGGCCCGGGCCAAATCCAGCAGACCGGAGCAAGGGCAGTCACAAGCAGGGCGGCCTGTCGCAACAAAGGCTAGCCGTCTGCGACCCTTTTGGCTCAGGGCAACTTCTCTTGCTGATGGAAGAGTTGGTATCCATTGCCTGGCTCAAAGTCAAGCAATGTGCGGTGTTTTGCCCGAATTGGTCTTCTAAATTGCTTGCGGCTTGTTCTTGTGCGAGTGGGCGGGAAGCGGACAAGTGTTGCAGCCGACACATATGGATAAGGCGGGGTCCCGCCTCTGAGAGAAGGGAGTGAATGGCTCAAGTCACAGCTCGCACAGCAAGCATCAAACTTTCACCCAAACGGGATTGCAATCACCATCTACCATTACTCTCTTTATGCAATGACTCGTGGTCTTTTGAAAGGATCGGGACTCCTGAAAAGAGTGACATGTGTGCCTCCAACTCGCGACCAAACCCGCCGGATTCTAGTCGCTTGGTTTCCACCGGCCTGCGCCTTTGCTCGGCGTTTCCATCGCATAGCCACCCCAAAGCCAGCTGCTTGACGCGTTGACTCTGTGGGCGCACTCGCAGCTTTCAAACGTGGATGCTGTTGTTCCAAACAAACATGTTGCCCTCGAGTTGTCGTTAGGTCCTTGCAAAGCACTACTGTGTCTTTCCGAGCCCAAACTAAGGAATTATTCAAAACTTGTATGGGTAAGCTCGCAGACAAATGCATGGAACAAGATCTTGTGCGCCATGCGCTGCCTTTCAACAAGCAGAGCAGAACAGCTGCACGTGCAATGATTGTCGCTCTCGAAGCGTTGTAGCAAGATTCAATCTGCGCGCAACCCTTGTCCCGGTTCCAAGTAGGGACAGTAGCAGCTTTCTAGATTGCAGGCCCTAATGAAGGGTCGAGAACCATGTGGCACCTTCAGTACCCATATTGTGTTCCATGCGAACCACCTGAAGGTTTGTCAAGCTCTGGGCCTATGCAGCATTCACTTGCATGGATTGCTCAGGCGTTGTTGCTTCATACACTGGATAGAGGAGCAACCAGGAATGCAAAGAGAAGCCCTGAATTTTGAGTCTGTCGGGCATGGCCCGTGGAGCCACAGCTTCACGCCCGGACCGAACCAAGCCAATTGTGTCGTAAGCAAGGGCCCTGCCCCTTTCCCAGTCATAGCTCGCGGGAGAGTCTTCAAACATGTTCAAACCTTAGGTATCCACGTTCTGAAGCCTCCACAGGTCGGAGTGTGGCTAGTGAGCCCTCTTCAAGTTGCCGAAGCTGAAGGCTAGGCTGAGGGGTACCTTTTGAAATGTTGGAGCAAGGCAACGCTCCAGTTCAGAATTCTATGATGCACTTGAAACTTCCGCAGCCGCTGGGGCCTGCAAGTCTGAATATTGTATCGAACATGTATCGAAAATCTATACAATACAAGTCCATCTTGGATCCAGTACCATAGGTACGTCTTAGCACAGAATGGTTTTGTTTGCTTGCTGTGGGGGTGACTGGATCTGAGAGGTACAAGTACGCCTGTCTCGGAGCCGGCCCCTTCTTTGAGGACCGTTCTCAAAGCACTGCACGTCGGGCCCAGTCGGACAACTGCGCGTGGTGCGGGCCCGAAAAAATTAAAAACACAAAGCACGAGTGAGTAAACTCCACCTGAGTCTCACGCACTCTGAGGCGTCCAAACTGAATTCGGCAAGCATTCGTCCCAGAAAAAGGCAGGCCCAAAAACACCAGACGTCTGCTTTCACATCTCGCCCGAGAATAAGCAGCAGCTTGGCAGCTCAAAACTCTCGACACTGGAGCTGAATGGCTGCAGGCTGTCACCGCCCCGCAAGCCAAGGCCGCCAACGGGGTCGCCAACGGGATCGCCACGTGAGCGCTACGCTGTGAAGCCGGGAGGCAAAGTGTGGCCGGAGCTGGTGGCGGCGGTTGTGGTCCTATACTGGCAGTCGCGCCTCAACACAAAACCAGTGACAAGGGTGAGTGGGCTCTTACTAGCCCAGCCGCGCTTGCCACCCCCATGTCGGTGTCATTTGTTGCTTTTGAATGGCCGGGTCCAGTTGAAGGGATTCATAATGTTGACAACCACCCGCTCAGGAAATCCGGTGGCTCCAGCAGTTTAAAGTTTAGAAGGGCCGGAGAAACTTGTGTGGTTAGCAGTTAGCAAAAGACCAATTATCACTAAAATGACTGTATGCTTATTTACGACTTATCTTCTCATCAATATGACAAACAATATGGGAAGAGATAGAAGGCGAGGGGTTGGCATGGAAAGGAATGAACGCATCTCTTCTCTGTTGTCATTTTTTAATCTTTTCGATTTGCATTCTTGATCTCTTGAGTCATTTTCAAGCGTGGATTCCAAGGACTCTGTGGCTAACTCTAATGGATTGGCTCTGAACAGGCAGGTCACAATTTGCCCGCACACTCAGTGATGTAGCGTATCCCACACAAAGACTTCTCAGGATTTCTCAGGCATTTGGAGAATAGGATGATTTGCAGGGTCGGACTTTGAGCCAAACAATTCCATTAAACATGTTTCGAACTCTGCAGGCTCTGTGCCCAAAGACTGCAACAGAAGCGCAGCCACCATCACTTGTTGAGTCTGGTCCATTTTTAGTGAACATTGTATGCAATAAAGACGGTGTCTGCCTGCGAAACCCACAAAACGTGGGTTTCCACGTGGTGACCTCTAAAAACATCATCCACCTTCTTGGTGGTTGGGGCTGGGTGCTTGGTGCTTCCATGTTCTTCCAACCCCTCGGCAAAAAACAGCAGCCACCTCGCCTTCTTCGCGAGACTTGCTTTCAGGTTTTCGGGAGAGGTTGCGCCGCAGCCGGTGCCGAACTCCGGCAACGCGGATGAGCAGTTCGTGATGGACACCCCACCTTTGGCTTCGGCCAGGGTGTTGTTGAAAAGGGCTCTCCTTTTTGAGGGCCCTTCATCCTGGGGTGAACTCGGTTTAGCCCCGGGTGAGCTTGTTTTTGATTTGCCTGGCTGCATCCCCGGAAACACGTCATGGGTGACAAAGCAAACATGCCAAGAGGAGGTGGCTGCGCCTTCAAAGATCACAGCACATGTCCCTCTCGCTGTGGGAATGCAACCGCCAACTCAACCAAGCCAGACACAAGGGGGTCAAAGCTGGCACTCAGGCAATGCAATGGTGTCGCCTACTTTTGGCTAGTTTTGGCGAGTGATATCGTAATCCAACACTGACATAAAAAGAGAAATGGATCCGCACCAAAAGGAAGCTGCAGCATGGGGGAAATGAGCCAACCGGACTTACAGAAACCAACTGTCAGCTTGCCATTTGGCGGATTCCCCTTTGGGACCTGGGACGACCCAATATGGCGCCTTCCTACAAACGTACCGGCAATGCGCGGCGGCAAGCTGAGGTATGCAGGACAGAATGGTAAGCTGAATTGTTCAACATTGAGGGGATCTCCAATCCCAATCGAAACCCTTAGCGGGGCACCATTTCAGCAGGCAAAGCCACTACCATCGTTGGGAAAACAAACGAGACCGGGAGTTCTGGGTCAGGTTGCACCTGCCCTAAGCCTTTCATCGTGACTCACTCTAGCATGCCAACTGGGGGCAAGCAGGAGTCTTGAAATTGGGCCAAACGGGGACTGGTTGGCAAAAACTGGGTGACAAAAAAATCCATTCCTAGTTGCCTAGCGAATCGAGATCTTCCCAATGGTCCCAAACACATGCCGCACTCCCTGCCTTGCCCCGTCCCAGTTTTGGTTACACCTGAACAGCCTGTTGGGAGGTAGCCCTTCGTGTCACCAGCACCAGTTTCCACAAACGGTCATGTTTTCGGACACCCCGTATTGGCATGTATTGACTACTGGCAATTTGCTTGACGGACCTGTTGTCGGGGGCCGATGTGCGTATTGTGGCCTTACAAAGCCCATATGTGTTGGTTTGCTGGTGAGTGTATCGAGCGCTTTTCTGCGACAAGCGCCAAACAACGCTTGTAAAGGAAACAAATGCGTTGTTGGTAGCTCACAGGCCGATGACTTGCATACTTGGCATGTGGGAAGTAATTGTCGCCTGCGAGCGCCTGTTTGTTACTTGTCCGCCTTCTTCACCCTTGGACATTTCCCGCCTCGTCCGAATAGGGTCCAATAAAACTTAGGGCCCCACGATGTCCTCCGAAAATGCCACCCAAGGAAACTCAAGCCCTGAATTTGGGTTGTTATTGAATAAATCACATGATTCGTTTGTAGATGGGTCAAAGTAAAGTACATTAGCTACTGGAAACCATGTGCCCGCTGATAACATTGAAGATTTGTGCCATAACCGTCCACCTTGGGCCTTGAAGTGCGAAGGGCACGGCAACCTTTCGCGGCCCTGATTGAAATTGGACCAGCAGGCAAGCAGGCCAACCAAAATAGGAATGGCAACACATTGACATCAGCATAACATCGACCGAATGCTAACTTGGCTAGCCTCCGCCCCGCCCCCTGTGAAAAGAGAAGCTGCTTTCTAGGCAGTGGGGACACAAGCATACCCAAACATTAAATGGCTATCCGGGTGACACCACGCAACTCAGGGACAATGCACTGAGAACGTGTTCTCAAAGACCAGCCAATCATGAATGGCGCAAAACAAGTTGACCCACAAAACCAGCACTGGGTACTACATAGGGGATCTTGAAAAATCTAGCAAGTACCGGCCCCCCGCGAGTTTCCTTCTGAGAAAATATAGATGACTCATGCGAGCGGCTGGCTTGGCAGACGGCACCGCAGGCCATCTCCTCCTCCGTCATGGTGCGATTGGCGAGGCACGTGAAGTCCATCACCTCTGCGTTCGGGACCTTACACGCCCGCTGGGAGGCCCACACTCTCTCTCTCTCTCTCTCTCTCTGGCTCTGGACTGGCATGACTCCCGACGGCTCAAAGAGATTCTTTTCACCAAATAATGTGTAGATTCGGCCCATTCCCCCTCGCCGTCTGGAAGCGAAAGGAGACCACGCCCATCGCTCATGCAAAAAACACATTCATTGGAAGTCCCAATTTGAGAAAGGTGCAAAACAACATGAGTCATTGCTAATAATAAATGGTTGAAACCACGAATAAGTTCAAAGGTGACAACTGACTTCCCGTTTAGCAACCCCCAAAGTATATACTGGGCCTTGATGCTTCCACGAGCCTCAGCCCTTGACTTGGGTTGAATGGTCAGCTTTGCTCCCATTCTCAGATGCCCAGTGGCCATGGGGAAAGAGTTTAAAGGGGAACCCTTCCCAGAAAAAGGGAAAATGCGCCACTGGGCAAACTTGGGCATTTTGTCAGGCAGCCGGTTGACCGCCCTATCCCTTGTAACGGCTACCAACCGTGTAGCTCAAATGAGCTCCATACCTGCAAAGCTGGATCCTTCGTAGCTTTCGACCGCCGCCTTTCTCGCGGGGTGTCAAATGAACCATGGCCAAAAGGAACTCACCGGATCAGTCCACATTATGTCTGTTTTGTGGACCCGCAAAGTGGGGATGTTCCTTTGGGATTTCTCTTGAAACCAACCAAGAAGGCCTTTTTTCCCAAGAAGGAGAGGCCCACGTGCCACGGCATGACTCGTCAAAGATTTCGGACCCCAAAGGGCCCATTGCGCGTTTCCACAAACGTGACCCCGTTGGAATTCGGCGTTCGCGCGCGACGTATGTCACCCTTTGGAAATGGTTCCAAAGTGCTGATGCTCCAACCTACCTTAAGGCTACCAAGCCATGATTGAACTCGGAGTCCCCTTGAGCTTTTGCAAAAAAAAACGGTACCTAGCGCCGTCTAGCAAGAGGATCCTCAGTATATACAATGGTGATTCCCTCCCCATCCCCGATGTTGAGGAAATATACATTCCATCAAAATGCCCAAAAGGTTCAACCGTTATATCGAGAGGATGCCGAGAACGGTTTCACAGAGTAAGCCACGGTCAAAATATGCAAGAGTGCTTTTACGCCTCGACCGCACAATTGTACCGAATCTGATGACGAGGTTTGTGTTTAAACAAAAACGGATTCACGACACTGATATAAGAAATCCCTCAGCAAGCGACCTTTGTCCCGGGTGAAGTCGCAAACCCTTTTTGTGAGGGCGCATTCATCTGTCACAATTTCACTTCGTGGAACCCAGGACCAAAACTCGACCTGTCAGCAGACCGTGAGTTCGGCACATCATTTGCAGGCTCCAAGGCATGCTCTCAGGATGAAGTGGCGGACACGTCGATCTGCCTCTTTGGCAGCGTCCTTCGACATGATTTGAGCAGTCTTAAAGCATTCAAAGAAAATCACTGCCAAATCGCCTCTCAGTGTCTAAAGGCACCCGGTAAGGGGGGGGGGAGGGAGGGGGAGAGGAAAAGGCGGGCGCGATGGGAGGCGTGCTGGAAAGCACCAACCAGACTCGTGTGGTCTCGGTTGTGGCAATCGATATAAGAAGCTCGCCAGACCTCGACTGGTGAGCAAGGCCTGGGAATGAGCTAAGAAACCCGGCGACTGCCGTACGGTTCTTCAGCATTCGCTGAAGCCGCGCAGGGGCCAGACATTCGAAAGCCAGTGCACCACCCACCGCACCCAAAAAACGAGGACTGCAGCCAATAGCTCCCAGGCAATCCATTCTTGCAGGTAACCGGTTGAAACTTTCGGTGAGCTGTTCAGATGTCCCTGGTTACCCAATTAACGGAAGCTCTGGAAGCCACAAGCCCCTCTAAGGGACCGCAAACCAGATCCTCGGCTCAGAAATCAGCCGAAGATCTGACTCTCCGTTCATCGAGAGGGAATTCGCCACCTGCGCCCAAAACCAAAAACAGGAATCACAAGGGTAAGGGGGCTCTGTTTGGGAAACCTCCAGTTGCTCAAGTTCCCAGAAAAACACATATTTCCAGTAGTGATGCAGTAGGTTCCCTTTAACACCAACATTGCTGCAAAAAACGAAACAGAAGGTAAAACGTCGCCTCAGATTGAACGCAAGGCTCGCCGGTTGGGCCACCCCGAAAGGGGCGATGCTGACGTCGAGGCCCCTGCTTTTCCTGTCCAAAATTCCGGGTGGAACCCCCACGGCAACGCAGGTTGGAGGATAGGACCCTTGTCCCACACGCAAAACCTCATGGCCCCAAAGGAGTTGGGAAAACCAGGGGTGGTTTGCTGGCCCTTGTTTCACCATCTTTTAACCGCTATTGCGACATTCTTTCTGCCTCCCACAAGGGACCAGCTCAAAACTTCGGATCCCTTATGAATTTGGGATCTCGGTTGTTCCAAAAAGCCACCGGAAAATCATATGGTATCCCTTAATCCTTCCGGAACTGGTAGCTCCTTGAGTAGCTCCCACTTGGGCGGAACAGATGGAGTTTCCCCAACTCCCAGTCCCAGCTCTGCAGAGGCGAGATAAGCCACCTGCCCAGGAGAGCTTTTGCCATTTTGGGTAGTCCAAAATTGGAAACCCAGCAGGTTAAGCTCAGCCCCCAACGAGTGGATTGGCCCAAACAGGTAACCAAACTTTTCACCATGGTCCAACCCCAGAAAGAGACTCAAGTCCGAAACGGAACCCAGGGAGTGAGGAAAAGGTCGATTCGCAACTGAGGGGATCCAATCCATTGGCATATGTTTGCATGTTGTACTACAATTCCAAAAATAAGACTAAGAATTGGATCTTCAAGGAAAGGACCTTTTACCCTGGATCGGGAGCTCGCAATAAAAAAGGCAGAGAATCCCTGCCTCCGACAGCCTCAGAAGTGCTCCTTGAAGAATGAGAACCTTGTGGCGTGTGGCGTGCCCACCAGATCCGAGTGCTTCACGCTCTGCCGGCTCAGCTCTTCTCCGATGATGGGGGACCCGCACAGGAAGACGCCAACCTTCACACAAAAATCGACCCCCGGCAGAAACGGGCAGAAAGGGGGGAGACCTAAAGTCAGCTTCCCTCCAATTAGTTTGGAGCCGAATTGGTGGTTAACCCCATTTCCCTACAAGAACCAGGGGTTCAAATCCAAAATCCGATCCAAACCACCAACTGAGGCCAACCTGATCTGTGTTGAGGGCATCCCCTTTTCGAGTTATGCTAGAAGGAAGCCAAAAGAACCGCCAAGGGAAACCAAAAGGACACCTGCAAAAGCGCAGACCCAATCCAGTGGGTTTCTGGGGTGTGTGTGGGTTTGGTCTACTTGGCGGGTTTTCGTAGGATCCTTTCCCCCCGCCAAACTGCCCTCCCTTCGTCGCCTCCAAATCAGGCCTTCACAAGGCCTTCAGTACAGAAGTGTCTTAAATTTGGGAAACTGGGGGTGGGGTTCCGGCGGCTGGTTTCATCAACCACCAAAAGGAAACGACTGGAAACACGCTTCGATGAGGGCTTGTTTCCCCATTGTTTCCCCCAATGTCCACGGTTCAACAAACCATGAAGATTTTGTTCCTTTCCCACAAACGGGCCCTGGCATTCCATAAAATTCCAATGGTATTTTTCCTTTAGTCTTCCTCTCCAACAACGTCGAACAGGGGCGTCCTTCAGATGGTCCCCAGACCACCGCTAACTTGGCAACTTGTCTGGCCATTGGAAACCGTGGCAAAGCCACTGAACAACGCAGGTTAAAAAAAAAGCATCAAAAGTGTTTCTTGGAAGTGTTGGTTACAACATTTGAGTGTGTGTGTGTGTTTTTTTTCTCGGAGGACCCTCCCCAAATTGTGTTTTTCCTCTTGGGTTTTCCTATAAACCCAAAACAATTCCTCTCAAAAAAGCAAACCCATTTATACCCATTTGCTGAAACAAACAAATACCAAGCCCTACAAAAGCAGACCTACATGCAGACTATTCTAACAAGCATGGTGGTTCAACACGTCCTTGATTGATAAGGCGCCGCGAGTTGATGTCGAACCTTTAGCTGTAATGTGGGTTTGTCTCATGAGGGAATGTACCCGTACCCCTAATGTTGAGCCGATAAAGATTTCAATCAACCAGCTTATCAACAGGGGGTGGTTTTTGGCCCCTCCCAAAATGGTCTGAATCCCCACTAAACCCATCCTAATAATATACTGGGGTTGATTAACATGGGGGCAACATTCAGAAAAAGCTGCTTGAGATTCTTTGTGGTTTCCCTTAAAAACCAACCACCAGAAGGCCCCCCCAAAAAAAAACACAATAGTGGCCAGGGGAATTGCAACCAGCTCTCATGCATCACGTGTCAGCGTTGTAGGAATTGCAACCAGTTCTGTGCCGCAGGAACACTATTATCCCCTTCAAAAGGCGTCACAGCGTGTCAATTCAGACGGGTTGAAAAGGAACCTCCCCAAACTTGCGAAGGGCGGCCATGTGAGCTGCTGACGAGCCACATGCTCGCCCTGATGCTTCTCTCCTCAGCATGGTAAGAACAATTCTCGAGCATAGACAACTCAACCGACTGAAGACGGGCATCGAACACAAGGCAAAAGCAACAAACATTGACCCAACTGGATTGACGTCACACATTCATTCGAGTCGAAGCCACCTGACATCTGTTAACCACCCATTCGGAAGCTACCCAAAGTCGACGCATCATGCCACCCATTCAACGCAAAGCTTGGGTTGTGACCGTCCCTGGCAGGAAACCAAACCTTGCATTTTTGGGCTCCAAAAAGAAAAGGGTTTAGAATGCCCAAAAAAAAGGTTCTCAACAGAACAGGTTCAAGGCGGGTGTCAAGGGTTGTAAGCCCCTTGCTTCCCCAAAAACAAGGACCAGAGGAAGCCAAAGCAAATCCCAGAGGCAAACACCAAGCCGTTGGAACCAGTTCGAACCCATGTTGTTCAACAGACCTCAGGTTCTCCTTGAAAGGGATCCATAGCCGCGGACGGAAACGCGCTTGAAACATGGGCCAGGTGTTGAATGGGGGATCTGGGGTGTAGAAAAAGCAACCCATGTTGCTTCCGCTTGGAAAAACACGTGCATATGGGCCATGGCCTCATTTCTTTCTTGGACATGAGAAAATGAGTGAGTCCGTTGGCTTGGACACGCCACTTCAATCGAACTCTAAGTGGTTTGGTGGGGTTTCTCACTTACCCTCTACAAGAACAAGGGGTTCAAATCCAAATCCAATGATTGTGGCATCCCTAAGGGATGCAGGTAGGGGAGGTAGTTGAGAGCCCTAGGGTTCCTGAAGGTTCCCCACAAGTCCTATTGGGTGTCGATCCATCGATTGGATCTTGGATCTTCGCGTCGAGGCTCGGTTCTGCTTGAAGATCCGGCCCCAGTTGGGTCGCCCAAAGAACTGGCCCGAGGCGCAGGGCAGCTTCTTCACCTGGAGAGGGCGAACAAAAGGCGACCAAACGCCGCCCGGGTGTTGGATTGTTTTGGTACCCCCCCAAATGTCGAGCTTTTTGAGTCTTCAGTTGCTCTGCCCACAACATCTGACTCTGCAAAAGGTACAAGACTTCCAACTCAACCATTTAGACCGTTTGAACACTGTTTGAACCCTCAGAGGAAAGGTCAGGGCCCAAAACCATTCAAACCGTTTAAACCCTCTCTCAAAGGTCTGGGCCCAAAACCGTTTAAACCGTTTAACTCTCAGAGCAAAGGTCTGGCCCGTTTAAACGGGGGGGGGGGGTTGTCCTCTGAGAAAGGGTTCAAGCGGTTTGAACCGCGGTTTGGGCCCCTGACCCTTCTTGGGGGGGGACCTTTCCTCTGAGAAAGGGTTAAAACGGTTCGAAGGGTTCAAACGGTTTGGGGGCCTGACCCTCATCTTCTGGCCAAACCTCAGCTTACAAGTAGGACAGAGGTGGATCCAAGCCGACTGAAATTTCACTCGGGCCTGGATTCAAGATCCCCTGGAAAAAGTTTGGAGCCGTAAGCTTCCAGATTGTCGTTGGACATGAATCCTTTTTTTGCCGCCTTCCCCAAAGCACACCGCAAATACATGAAATTATGGAAAAGTAATTTAAAAAGGATCGCCTTTCAAAGACTCTGTCAATTGGACTCTTTACTTCAACTTAGACTCTTTCTTTTGAATTCATAAGGAGATCATCCTATTGGAGTTCTAGTTTAAAGATAGTCTAAATAGGTTTTCCTGTTCAAATAATATTACTACTTAAACGTGTAACTTACTTGACACTAGATCTAGAACCGCTCTCCCTTTTTGTTTGTTGATCAAATACTAAACGGAATTTAACAAGGACATGATTCTACAATAGTGTCTAGGTTTAATTATGATTTAAATAGGCGTGTGTTAGAAGAAGGTTTTTAATTGGCACTATTGTTTCAACTTGGATTCCAAAGGGGGTCTCTCTCTCTTTTCTAGGATGTGGTTTCAATGTTCTAATAGAATCGAAGTGGAATTTAACAAAGACATACTCCCAGTAGGATTTCTAAATAAAATGGAATGTCAACAGGTGTTCATCTGCAAATAATATTTGCAATCAAATGTCTTACTTGACATTAGATATTGAAACGGTTTCTATGTTTCTTGTTTGAACAGAGGTTAAAACAAGGACATAGTTGTTCTAGTAGAGGTTCTGTTTTAGCGAACATGTAAATATGCTTGTGTTTAAATCATTTTTGCAGTTGGAATTCCTATTTCAAGCTAGATTTAAGGGGGTCTCTGTTTCTAGGACTGAGTGCTTCAAGGTTCCAATTGAAATCCAAATAGAAATTAACAGTGACACATCCTAAAAACAGTTCTAGCTCTAAAGATGATGTAAATACGATTTCCTTTTGGAAGAACATGTTTAATTGTGATTCTTACTTCAAACTAGATTTTAGTTTCTAAATTTGACATAGATGTTAATAAGGCACCGCTGCTTTCCCCAAAGCACAAAAAAGCAGAACACCGCAAATACCATCGACACCAACAAAATGGTAGACAGTTGGGAGCATTTCTTTGGAGGGTCTGGACACGGTCCTCCTTGTGGTCCCTTAAAAGGTTACAACAAATAAAGGTACCTATTCACACAAAAAGGTGATACACCCACATGCTTGCTTTTGTCAGGTACATTTGGGTTGGCAGTCTCGGGGTTGGTTTCAAAGGGAAACCAACAGGGAAACCGCCGATGTCGGGCTCCCCAAACGCTTCCTTGTGACCAAACCCCGCTCGGACTTGGGAAGTTCCGACCCTCGTCTCCTGCCGTTTTGCGGGTAGAGCTCCTCCCCCTACAAAGGAGAACCGAACCTCAAATCGACGATGCGTCGTTGGACCGCATCTCACTTGGCCTCAACGCAGCCTTTGAACAAAAATATTACTGACATCTCTGCAGATTCAGTAGTATGAAACCAAGCCGTCTGTTTGGAGAATCTCCTTTTACGAGACATGTTAATTTGCAGGGGAGTGCCCTCTGTTACAAGAGAACCCCAGACGAGCTGTTCCCCTTCTTTCTTGAAAGAAGCCCCAAGAAACATATCCTCAACAACAGTGTCTGCACAACCTCATGTCTGTTCCCCATCCAAAGCGAAAGAGTCTGGCTGTGAACTTTTGTGCCAAAGCCTGCTAGTCACCCATCTTTGGGCAGGGATTTCCTTACCGCCTTGATGTGATGAGGTTGAAAGGGGCAGGAGCACTTTCAACCCCCAAGAATGACGCCTCAAGCTCATCCCCCTTTTGAGGAAATCAACTCTTCCTGGGTGAAGTCCTTCCTGTTGGAAACAAAAAAGAGGCCCTGTTTCCCAGGCTGCGCCCCCACTCTGCATCAAGCAGAGACTGCATCCAAAACTGAAGCCAGAACTAGCTGACTCAGCAATCTCCAGAACGCATCCCACATTCCGTGCAAATCAGGCAACGCGCAGCTTTGGATTGGAGATTTGGGATTTAAACCCCTGGCTTTCGAAGAGGGCACATGAGAAACTACGCTTAATTTCCTAACCACCAATCCAAACCACCAAGCAAAAGGACGCTGAATAAAGTCCTCCAACAACCACCCAGGTTCGCCCCAAGGGGTGCGTTCTAATGAGATGTGCCCCTACCTGACCAAGTGTGGGTATGGGTTTAAACCTCAAAGTGCATGTGCATTTTTGAGGATTCGCTTCTAAAGGTGGATTTTAGTGAAAGCCAAAAGGAAAACAATTGTTTTGTTGGGCCCTCTCTTTTGACACATGCCCGAAACCTGCCTGGGACAACTCAATCTCGCCGGTGAGGAACAAGGTGATGTCCTTACTCCCGCGGAAAGACCCAAAACATCTGCAAAGCTCCGCTTTCGGAGGACCAATCAAAACGGTGGAATCCCTCTTCAACATTGACATACGTTGATTGCAAAGGGAAAACACATTTATCTTCCACATTGAAATGAGCTGATTGCAAAGGGAAGACCTTTGAATGTACTTTAAAAAAAGGGGGTCTCTGCACCAAATCCTCTTTGTTGGTGGGAGTGTAAAGGGTGTGAGCCTTGTTTAAACACCCGTTCTTCAAAACAATCTCCCTTGTTTCACATGTCAAGGTGGTGAGGGCCTTGTGGGCCTTGTTGAAAGACATTTCGCCCCCTGCTTGAAGGGCGTGAAACAGGGTTCCCTTGATTTTCCCTGCAAACTTAAAAGATCTAAGGGACCCTTACCTGAAATGGGCTAACAAAAAGTGATGTGTAAATCACCCCCACCCCCCACCCCCAGACCCCCCTCCTTCAAAAAAAAACACGTGTGGGTGAGTGCTGTTTGAGAGCACCCCTCGTTGGGTGAGTTTGAAGGGAATCCAAGGACAACCACTGTTTTTATTGGGGGGGAGGCGTCTAAAAAAAGGACACAGCCATATGCTTGCTGGTTCTCAGCAGGGAAGAAGGGAATGTATGGTTTGCTTTAAGGAATTTTCTTTCCGGTTCATTCCCCCAACACCCGGTCTCATCAAGTCATTCCCTAGCTATTTCCCAATCCCCTATGGTTTGCTTTCCGGCAATACCCAAACCGGGTCATTCCCAACACCCAGTCTCGGTCATTCCCTAGCTATCGCACCAGCGACACCCCCACACACGAGCGAAGTGTCCACGATGCCAGCGTGCGGGCCCTCAGCGGCATCCGCCAGCAGGTCGCAGAACCAGTCGAACTCCTCTTGCCCCCGGCAGATCCAGTAGAAGTAGATCCTGTCGCATCCATCCAACAAACATGAATCCGCATCCGCGCGCGGATGTCATTCCCCTCCCCAAAAATAACCTCGAAACACAAATGGAAGTCAAAGGAAGCAACAAATCGAAGTCAAGGGAACAAAAAGGGACGAGCACAGGTTCAATGCAGCCGAATGGCGACAACAAATATATCCGACAAACTATTTACATATGCGCCAGTAACGAGAGCCCACAAACTGCCCACGTGCTTGTGACTCATTTTAAGCACATTTTGAGATAATTCTATTGGCACAATCCGAATATGACTTTGATCAAGAATTGGGGTCCAGGACAAGAACTCGAAATGCCTCCTGAAGAGAACAACTGTTCCTTCAGGGAAACCCAGCAAATGATTGGCTTCCTTGTGGTGTGGCTTTGAGCGATCACAAAGCAGGTGCTCTCAAAAAAGCAGCCAATTTAAAGGTTGAACGTTGGAAGCTTTGATCATGGACAAGCCAGAACATGGATTCCCTTTCAATTGCAATAAGCCACCCCAAAAATTGAGGTTCCCAACTTCGAAGAAGAGGCACGCCTTTTTCCCAGCCCTGTGGGGAAAAAATCAAATGCGCTTTTCCGGGTTGATTTCAAAGGTGCTCCTCCCCAAGAAAGCGTTGAAAGGACTATGCCCTGAAGGTCGATGGGTCCACGTACCTAAGGTACTTTGACCCCTGAAGCCGCCAAAGCCATCGAGCGTCTGTTTAAACCGCCCCCCGATAAAGGGGGTTCTCCCTTGGCTTTCCCTATTGAACCACCCCAAAAAGGTTACCGAGCCTCAAAAACAATTTCGCACTGGGTTTGCAGACTGGCTGACACCATAAGGGTCACATGACTCAAAATCCGCCCGCCAAATAAACTGTCCCAAAGACTCTCGGGAGGCTTCGTTTCTGAGGGCCGCCTTCGTTTTACATCATTTCATTGGATTCTCGGCCCCTTCCACCCGAGTACATGTCCTTGAGGCAGAGTACCTGGATCCCTCAGGTGAAACCCCCGGTTCCGGAGACTCAATCGCCGAGGCTCTTCTTGGGGATCACCACCAGGTCCTCCACCAGCTTCTGCAAGGAGGCCCGGCTGTCCTGGATCCCATGTCCCTGACCAAGTCAACTGAACCGCGCCTTTGGCGACTTGCGGAAGAAAACAAAATTGGGGCAGGAAGCAAAAAAACAAAAGGCTGGTTGCTCAACCTCTCGTTTTGCGGAAGAAGATGCGGCTCGGGCACTTGAGGCAACACGGGTGCCCATAGGAGAAAGCAAAAGGGAGGGTTGACTCCTGCAATCATGACAAAGCTTGAATCCCAAAGCGCCCCACAATTCTAGGGTAAACCAGTTTCAAGGCAGAAGCGACCGAACACCAACCATTTGCATGTGTCTTCTTTTCCCCCATGTTTGTTGTTTCAAAGGGGAACCAACAAAAAAAACAACCACATTTTTGGGGGGAGGTCCGAATCCCCAAAGAACAAGGCCCCCCGGCACAAGTTGGGCCACGCCCACCCAAAAAGAAGAACTTTGGGGGACCCTGGCATCATTTTCCCCAAAAGAAGAACTCCCCCCCCTAGCGCATTCTTCTGGGGAAGGGTTCACACGGCCATGTGACCCTGATGGGGCCCTGGCTATCATTTGCCCGGTTGGGCCCCTTCCATTTTGGACTCTAGGGACCCTGGGCCATCGTGACTGTCGCTCCTCCGCCTCGTTCGTCACCATGTTCCGCCACGCCGAAGGCTTCGTGGCCGCGCTCATGATGGTCTCGCGCTGGCGCGCGCCTGGACCAGTGAGCCGCGAGCGCGCCGAACGCGCGCGCGGGAAAATCGAGGAGGAGTCAGCCAGCCCACAAGTGGTTTTCCACCAAGGCAAAAGCCTAGGCAAAGAAGCAGCCTGGGAGGAAATCGCCTTCCATGTTGCCCTTCACAAAGGGCGGGCGTACGCAAAGACAGAAGCAAGAAACTCTCAAGGGCTAAACAAAAAATCACACGTGATCGGAGGGCCGTACTAACCCAAAAGAAGGTTCATGGATTGAAGTTCGGGCCAGGTATGGAATGTGTTTATATTTCTTCAAATAAACATATTTATGGTTTGGGAATCAATTTCCTGCCTGGGGGCTCAGAGAGGGATAGACCGGGTGCATTCTGACTCCTCGAGACTTGCTAGTGCGATAGGCAGGGAATGAGAGAACCCCTACAAACCATCCAACTGGTGGTCTCCTTTGAGGGAATCCCCAGGTTCATTCCCTCATTCCCTACTGCACCAGCAAGGAGAGGATTTGGAGGCAAACATAGTTCGGGACCTGACAGCCATTTCCCCGCCCCCCCTGAACCATGGTACACTTCGATCAGGGCGTGTCTGTATTTTCCCCAGGCAGGCCACAACCACGGTTTGCACATCTCCGAAAGTGAGGGCTTGCCGGACCTTCCCGGGAATGAAGAACATGCCTGTGGTGTATCATGGAGAATGACAGAGTGTTGGAAGACTGCTATGGTCTCAAATAGCAACTCCTGTCCACTTCTCGCACGACCCAAATGAAGAAACCAATGCCGTTCCGGCATCTGAAGGGATAGCTCCAAACATGGATTGAGAACTCCCGAGAAAGGATGGTTCTGGCGGGTGATTTTTTCTCCGGGCTAGCAAAATGACGGAGGTGTCCCTTCTAATCAGCCTTGAGACAAGTAGCCTCGAGCCTCAAGGAAAACCGACTTCACCACAACAGGCTGAACACCCCAAAGAAAAACAGTACGCGACCAGTACAGGGGTGGCTCGTTTTTGTTTTTTTGGGTTGGCACCCCCTTTTTGTGGTTTTAAAGAAACAACAAAGCAAAAACCACCATTAGGGGGCCCTAAAAAGACACACCCATGTGATGGTTCAAAACAGGCAACACCCAAAGAACTTATGAGCCATGCAGGAGTTGTCTCTGTGAAGAAAAGAGTAAACACGCATGAGACTGCAGGTCTTCTTTGCCACTGAAGCCAAGGAACACCCATACACCAAGCAAATATGCAAGCATGAGGTGTGCAAAAACAAACGGGGGACGCAAAAAAACACAAAACAACAAAGCCAAAGCAAATACCCAGACTACCAAAGGCCCAGAACCCATTTCTGGAAGTCAATCACCCACCTCCCACCACCCCGCAGAACCCCCCCCTCCAAACCCAGATCACCAAACCCCCCAAACCGCCAAACCACGAAAGAAGGCTGGGTTGCAAAACAACACGTTTTTCACAAATGTGTGTCTTTTCAGCGCCCCCCCCCCCCCAAATTGATGGTTGTCCTTTTAGTCTTCCTTTACCACAAAACTAGGCTCCGAGCCTCAACAAAAAGACGAGCCAATTGCCCCTTCCCCATCACCCCAAATCAGTGGATGCCCCTGCCATATTCCAAGTAAACCAAACAAACAACGTAGCTCTTTGGAAAAACTCGAGGACAAAACCCAGAGAAGTTGGATGAAGTTGGCCTCAACATGCGCCTCAAGTCCGGCAAAGGCGTCGCTTCGCCCGCTGTATCGACTCGACGAGTTGATAGCGAATCCCCAAAAAAGTTGTTTCACCCAAAAGACAAATTCAAATGCCCGAGCGCAATGAATCCCCAAGATCAACATGTCGTTCCCCCCCCCCTCCGGAAAAATAAAAAAAGGCCGTGTTTCCCCACGAAAACAAACCCTTCAAACCACCCAGAAAGAAAGCGGCTCCCCCCCAACAAAAAAACGAAAAGAAAAAAGTCATGTGCTGCAAACGCCAAATAAGAGGTCATGTTTCCACCCCCCCCCCCCCTGGCGCCCCATCGAATCGTCGACTCCCTTGCTCGGCGCGGTTCGTCCAAGGCGCGGAGCTGCACGGAGCGCAGGATGGAGGCGAAGGGTGTGACGCCGATGCCGGCGCCCACCACCATCAAGGTGTCGAAGCCCCAGACCTGAAAAAAACAACGAAAACAAACGAAAGACCTGGGTGGATTCACTATATACATACATACATATAGATACATACATGTAGATAAATATAGTATTACATGTATATACGGGTTTTATATATGTATATGCATATATATATAATACACATATTATGTTTTCATACACATATGTACACCAGTTGTAAACACTCACATATATATATATATATATGCTTATCTTATTATGATTATCATTATGACCATTATTTGTGTTTCATTATTATCCATAAATATGTTTATCATTCTCTACATTTTTGTTTACTACTATTGTTTATTAGATAGTTCATGTTTATCATTATTGTTAATATGATTATTACTACTATTACTGCGTTTAACACATGCACACCATACCATATGGAAATCTGATGAAAACCAAATAAACAAAAGATGTCGAAGCCCTGGCTAATTGAGGGATGTGGACCCAACAAATGGGGCCCAGTGCCCTTTTGGTTTTCCCTTCAGCCAACCTGCAAATCATAGCATACTTAAGTCCAGGGTGCCTTGTTTAGTGGAACATGCGAGCTTTAACAGGCCCTTTATAATTAATCTTGTTTTCCTTACTACATAACACGGCTCCAAATCATAGCTCCATCCAAATCCCCCTAAATCATATGGCACTCTTAAGTACTGAGCTCCTGAGTGGATTGGCCACAAATAAACAAACCACACTTGTCATTTACCACTAAAAAGGCAACCAAACCCCAAAAAGTGACGATCACGTCCGAGTCCGAAACGGATCGAGGCATCCTAAGGACATGCTAAAACATCGGAGAGCGCCGGCCATGGGTGTGTCTCTAAACAAAAACGTAGGTAAAAGGTGCCAAATGGGAACCTCCTAGATTTCCCAATTTTGATAAACACCTGAACATAAACTTTGGTGGGGGGGATTATTCTCATATTCCCCACATTCTACCTATAGAGTGCCAAGTGATGTGGCCGGAGTCAAAATGGTTCTCCAGCCTATATCGCCCAAGCACTGATATTTGCCCGCGGACATGCAAAAGAGCAATGAATCAACAGTTCATTCAGCCATGTGGGGGCGGTTCTTGGGGTTCCCCTCAAGTGGTCTGAATCCGCCACATTTCACCCAGAAATGGACACCCCTTCTCCCTTGAATGTAGCGGTTGGTTTAATAATCTGGGGTCAACATTACAAGCCCAAACCTAGCCAGAACTCCAACTGGCCAATTGACTCAGGAAAAAGAAAAAAAAGAGAAAAAGCAACACGGGACCCGGGTTCAAATCGCTACACTACACATCAGTTCAGGCTTGCCTAGAAGATCCACCTGCAGAGTGTCTCGTGTGTCCCCTTTTAAGCCCACCAAAAATGAAACTCGTGCAACCCTGAAGTCAGAGCAACCAAGCAAGCGAGAACCGCCCAACACCCCCCAGAACCCCAACAAAAACCCAACAAAACTCAGAACCCAAGCCATAGTACACCCCAACCAGCTTTTCTTGGGGTCCCCCCCCCCCACCTCCGATAGACTTGCTCGATCCCCCGCCTTCTGCGCGGGAGCGCCGAAGGGCCCCGTCACCTGCAGCACCACCGCCTCCTCCGGCAGCATCCCCGGCGCCGGGCGGCTGATCATCGTCATCCCGCTCCGCGCCGGCTCCAGCACCTGCGAAGTGGGGTGGGTGGGGCAAGTGGGGTGGGTGGGGTGGGGTGGCCCCTTTTTGGAGTGAAAAAAATGCAAAAAAGGGTACTCACGTTTGATAACCCCCCCCCTTGTGTTCCTCGGCGCCCATGTATTTGAAGAGGGGGGAAGATGATCTCAGTTCTTTTCCTTGTCAAACTCACTGTTGCTGGGCAGTTGGGGGGGAGGTTGAATGGACCTCTGGTTGCGCACCCCAACATGGAACAAACCTGGAGCTCCCTTGAAGAGCATGTTCCAGAAACCTTCAGTCAGGTTCCATGTTAGTTACCACAAGGGTACTCGGACACTCCGCGCCTTGCCCGAGGCGTTGCGCCCTAGGAGCCTTGGGTCGGCCCTTGTCTCACCCTCTGCCTCTGCACGACTCACCTGGCCACGGAAAAACCCGCCGACCCAACAAAAAACCCAGTTGCTGACCAGACTTGAACTGCTGAGAAAACACCAACACCATTCATACGGTTTCAAAAGGTACTGGGGTTCAAATCCCAAACCCGGGTCGAGAAAAAGCGAACTGTGTCTCTTGGCCTCGCCTTGGGCACATTGTACACGATGTGGCTGTTGGGCAGCGTGTGCTTGCCTCAGCGTGTAACCGAAGCTTCGGCCGAAGGGGGTCGCTTGTCTTTTGGGGAGCGGCTCAGTGCTCCTTTAAAGGATGGGGTTTAAAGCGAAACCCACATCCATGGGGTCCGATTCCCAAAAAGAGTTTTAAAGGGAAATCAACATTCATTCCGGGGGGTCCGAGCCCCAAAAAGAGACACCACTAAGTGAAAAGCAAGAGAAATCACAAATTAGGTCTCTGACCTGAGATCTGGAGAAGCCGGCAACGCACAGAAAAAAATATGCCCCGCTTGACAAAATGTCAACGGATTTCTCTCATGGCAAAGCAACACACTCAAAACCAGAAAACACGCAACACCTGGGAGGCTGCAGATACTCCCCAAAACCGGTTCATTCAACCAACACCTGGCCCCGGTCGTTCCCTACCTATCGCACCAACACGATTTGCTTGGGCCCCCTAGCAGGAAAATAAACACCTATTTCCAGCACTGGAATCGACTCCCTTTAAAACCAACAAGGGGAAATAATCTACGAAAAATATATTCATTTCATCGAATCTCACGTCCTGAGTGCATGGCCCCAAAAAAGTGAAACACTTCTTGCATTCCACTCAATCGGTCCAAACCCAGAAAGTTGTTTTAAAGCCCACGCCCTTAGGAAGTGAGAACTGGCCGCGCCGTCTTTTCCGCCCGGCCGCTGTACTCGAAGACCCGCGGCGCCTTGGGCGGCTTCGTCTCCTTCAGCCCCGCCGCCTGGCCTGGAGCCGTCTCGGTGAGGCGCTTCCGCAGCGCAGAGCACCAGTCCAAGGTGTTGGGCGCCCGGATGTGCACGCTGATGCCTCGGATGTCTGATTTTCTGTAAGAAACGTGTGGGTGGCCGGGTGGCAAGAGGTTTGTTCGTCTGTTTTTTTGAGACTTGCCCCTGTGTAACGATGGGTTTAAAGAGACAAAACAACAGCAAAATTGTCTGGTAAAAAGGAAGCAATAGCAAAACAGACCCATGTGTGTGGGTTGATGCCTCGGCGGAAGAAACACAAAAGGCTCTTTGCAATGTGTTCTTTTTGTGTAGACTTGCTTTTGTTGAGAGTGTTTGCTGCCTCGGAGAAAGAAACAAGACAAGGCTCTTTGTTGTTGTTTCGTTTTTTGGTGGGGGAGGGCCTTGTGTGTTCTCCTTCTTTGGGGAGATTTGTTTGTTGGGGAGGGGGGGTGATGCGTCGGCGGAAAAAGGCTCTTTGCTTGTTGGTTCCTTTTTTTTGTGTTATTCCCTGGAGAAGGGGATGATTTGTGGTGCGGGACTGATGCCTCGACAAGGGGGGGTTAGCAGTTTTGGGGGGCCAAGTTTTGTGGCTAAAAGGCTCTTTGTGCATTTTTCCAGGAAGGAGGGGCATTGCTCTTTGTGCGGTTTCCTTGAGGGAAATTGGGTTTTGTTGAGGAAACGTTTGTTGGGAAAACACACGCGCGCACACGTTTACTCGTTGCTGTGTGTGTGTGTGTGTGTGTGTGTGTGTGTGTGTGTGTGTGTGTGTGTGTGTGTGTGTGTGTGTGTGTGTGTGTGTGTGTGTGTGTGTGTGTGTGTGTGTGTGTGTGTGTGTGTGTGTGTGTGTGTGTGTGTGTGTGTGTGTGTGTGTGTGTGTGTGTGTGTGTGTGTGTGTGTGTGTGTGTGTGTGTGTGTGTGTGTGTGTGTGTGTGTGTGTGTGTGTGTGTGTGTGTTTTTGGGGGTACCGACTCACACAACAATCGAACTCCTTGCCCTCCCCCTCTTAGGATTTCCAAGACAACATCCAAATAGAACTTCCTTCCCACTGCTTGAACTTGAACCTTCCAAATAGAAGTCGCCCCCGCCCTCTCATTTGCTGCAAAACAACTGGCGGGCGTCTTTTTTTCGGGGTATCCCCATTTTTTTCGGTAGAGCTTAAGGAAAACCAACAGGAAGTCACCATCTGGGAGGGGCCCCCTAGAAAAACTGTCGCATAGCCACGGTGCAGTTCTCCTCCGGCGCCGAGGTGAGGGTGAAGGGATGCCACTCGCCCTTCCAGCCCAGCAAGATGTACTGCCCGGCCTCAATTGTTTTTGTTGCTTTGAGCCTCCCGACTCCCAAAAATAAAAACGGCGGGGGCCCACTTTCCTTCTGGTGTCCCCTTAAATCAAGGTGAAAATGATACCACGCAACAGCCAGGGCATGAAAGCGCCCAAAACTGACTTCTCTAAATCAGCTAGCTGTTTCGTGTCATGACCAAAGGTGGTGGCAAAGCAAAGCCGGATAGTCAATGTTCAATCCGCCCAAAGGAATGTGAGCTCCTCGGACTTCTAGGAGGACCAATGGTCCTACAAAGCCACTCAACAACTGAGAGAGGAGAACCGATAACCCCACCTCTGGAAATTGGCTTCCGAGAGGCTTTGCCCTAAACCACTCTGTTTCTTTCAAAAGTCCTGAGTCGGCCCCAAAACAAAGACAACCAATTCAAAATGATGCCCTAAAACGAAGACCACATCCCCAAGCTGTTCCGGAAATCACAAGGATTTCTCGCTTCCGACCCCCCCGCACCAAATCCCGAATCCGATCGAACCGATTTGCCTGGTAGGCGAAGCCTTGCGGCAGCTCGAAAGTCAAGCCGATGACGTCGCGGGGCAACAGCTTCACGCTCTTCAGGCTCAGGTTCAGCGCCTGTGCCATCGACCGCCTTTTCAAGGGGAGATGTCCATTCCATGTGAGCTCTACTGGTTTAAAGGAAACCAGGAAGGACGGTGCCTTTGGCGCCAAAAAACATTGGGCCTAAAGTTTAGGCCTTGGAGCTTCCACGAACTCCCTGTTGGTCAGCCCAGGTGAGTTTCCCAAGAACCATTAGCGAGCTCTACTTTCATCTACTTTCAGTGGCTTCAAAGGAAATCAGGCTCATGTGCAACGCCGAGCTCACACACTCGCTGTGGGAAACGGAAACCCTGTTGGTCCCGTTCGCAAAAAGTCGAACTCACCGGGATCGACATTCGAGAGTGTGTGATGGAGGTTTCGCTTTTGGGGGCTTGCGTTTGGAGGCAGGCCCTAAAGGCTCTGTCTCAGATCGGGGGTCTTCTATTTTGAGAAACACCGAGATAAACCCATATCTGAGGCCCCCTGAGTAGCTCTCATGCTTGGACGTCTCAACCCCTTTGCCCCGGCAAGTTGCTCATTTCGACCTGCATTTACTGGGGCCTTGACGAATGACACAACACCTGCCAGCAGGTCTCATTTTCTTACATAGTGGATTGACTATTATCAGAAGTGCGTGCGTGCTGTTTACCACCAAAATTGGTGTCTCCAAATCAGGGTACCGGGTTCCCTGCATCCGCCAAGCCAATCACCCCCACAAGGGTTCCCTCAAAGTAATACCTGCGTGCGTATTTGAAACCGAGTGCAAAACTGAGACCATCTTGGGTTGGCTCCAGCCTACGTTGAAACACATGCCATAGTCTCCACCGGACTGCGAGGCCGGTTTCGGATGTTTGTTTCGGGGTAGAAAGCTTTTGTGGTTTAAAAGAAAAACGGAAAGCACAACCCGGATGGTAAACCACAAGGGGTCCGCGGAGCAACCAACAAGGAACCTATATGTTCTGCCAACATGCCCGTTTCAAACGGACACGTGCCGATCCAGCCTCCAATCGACGCGCCTTTTGTCCGGGTTCATCTTTCGACCGAACCCTTACATGGGCGGTTTCCCTTTCAGCTTGGCTCATTCAGAAAAGAACCAAAAAAACAACACAAACAAAAAACGAAACGGGCGTACTGAGACTCATCAAAACTCCACCCCCCCAAACCCCCCTCGCTACCAACCAGCGCGCATCCATTTTTTTCCGGATTTCTCGCCTGGTTGTTGGCCAGCAGCATTCTGTCCACCACCACGAAGATGAAGGGGAAGAAGAACCAAATCCACAGCCGGGCCGGGGCGTGCAGAAGCAGCAGGACGTAGATCCACCTGAGAAACCGATGGCTCGCGATGCATTCTTCCGATGCTTCCAATTTCTGGAGGAAGGGAGGGTGATAAATAGGAAACAGCAGGCAATAGGACGCAGGATGAACGAACAAGCTTGGGCTCGCAAAGGAGTAGGTCACATGGGTTTGCAAGGAAATGGATCCTACCCAGCGCTTTCGATGAGCATGCCCAGGGAAAGGACTTAGGACCCTTGGTTGCCATTGAACAATGGCAATCCACCAGCTCAGTTGCACGAATGACCCAGAAATAACAGGCTAACCTTTGGGCGCCTTTGCTAGAAATGGACCAACCATTGGAATACCACAAGGTCGAAAGGTCGGCTTTAGGCAAGTGAGCCAGAGCTCCTTTTTCTCATTAAGCTCATGGCTTGCCTTGTTGCACTTTGAACCCAACTCGGGCCAGTTCGGTTTGTTTCAACCCAATTCCCAACACCAACCAAAACGACTCAATTCGACTCGACTTGACTCAAGGCAAAACTTGACTGGGCCAAAAATCGCCCCCGAACTTGGACAAATCCGGGATCAACAAATTGCCCCGCTTGGCTCGGCCAAAAGGCTTCCAAGACATGTGGATCCGCCAGAAGAGGTTAAACCCGAAGAAGCGCCGCGTGAGGCAGTTTGTGCCCCGCCGGGAGCAGCTGACAGCGGTCAGCAAAATCGCCACCTCGAGCGAAGCGAAACAAAGTACGCCCATCCGCCATCCGGGAATGTTCTTGCCAGAGCCAGCAAATTTGGTGTGTCTGTTTCTCTTTTTTAAGGTTGCTAAAAAAAGGTGTTCTTAAGAGAACCTCTAGGGGATGATTCCTTTTCTATTCCGTTCAGCCATCGCTCTTCTCAAACGCTGGCCGCTTCCCCTGGGTTTCTGGAGGCTTGCTACCAGAAGGATCCCTGGAAGGAAAGGTACCCCTAGAGAACCAGACCTTTTTCGGGCGTGTCTTTTTTGAGCTTGGACCCCAACCCCACCAAAAAAGGGGTTCCCCAGGCGAACATGGAAGCTGCCAGGATCCCGAAATGGACGACCTGGTTCCATGGGGCCTTCTGGGAGCTTCCGGCTGTTCAGGATCTCTTGGTTTCACCCTGGTTCCTGGGCTTTTCCCTTTCTGCCGTCCGACCCAACCCTCCAAAGCAATTTGGATCTGCCAAAAGCTTCACTTTCAGTGGGTAAAATACGGAAACCCAACCACTAAGCCAACTGAACACCTAAAAGCCTCACAACCAAGGGGACGGGGACAGCTGGGCACCACCAAGATCACTGGGGATCCCCTGAACTTTTTGGCGAACTTCGGCTTGGCATCCTGTGGAGTTTGGTGCATCTTTTGAAATCAGGTTCACGAACTCGGAAACAACCTGTCTAGTTGGGTCTACCTGTCCACTTGTCCACTTTGCCAAGGAGCCCACCACAACTTCCCGCAAGGAAAATCGTCCAAGCCAGGACCCCTCAATTCGTCCACTTCCGTGGCAATGATGGGACTAACGGCATCGAGTTATGTTTTGCTTAAATCGGATCCAGGGAGCCATCATGAAAGTGAGGATGATGCCCGTGAGACCAGCACAACGGATCTGAATGTTGAGCACCTGCTGCCACAAAGTCATGCCGCTCATCTTCTCCTGCGACCAACTAAGTTCGGCTGAGCACATACATCACACGCGTCTTTGCCAAGTGGCTTTGACAAGAAATGGCCTGGAGGCGACCAACGCCCCACCCAACAGCAACCGCCCAACCAAGCCCCAACTGCCCAACCGCCTATCCAACTTCCAATCGCCCAACCACCCACCCACCCACTGGCCCACCCGCCCACCCGCCCATCCGCCCACCCGCCCACCTGCCCACCCACCCAAAAACTCCGCCCACCCACCCACTCACCCACCCACCCACCCAGACCCACCCAGACCCACCCACCCAAAACTCCCCTGCAGGGCCCAGACCTCCGAAGTTCCCACCGCCCGCGATACGCGAAACGCGACACATAGATCGGATGGAGTCCTGGGGCGTGAGATCCCAGAGCTGCAGAGGGTCCAGCTGGATCAAAGGCGCAGTGCGGATGAGGTACATGTGCACCTCCGGGCGGCCGGTCTGCCATTGTCCAAAAACCATCCAACTTCCAGTTTCCAGTTTGGGGACTCCGCAAGGATGCACCTGATGACAAAATGGTTCCCAAGAAGGGAAGAACCCGGGGAGGTATAGGGCAGAATCTTGGGGTATAATCCATTTAGGTTCAATCAGCTAGGAGGAGAGGGAAAATCAACCGGTGAAGGAGGATCTCCAGGAACTGAGGTTGCCCAAAGACAACCTCAACGTCCAATTGACCGTGTTTTTGTTGGTAAGGGAAACATAGGGAAACAAAAGGACACCCTTTTCGCCAAGATTGACGAGTAAACCATTGTGCACAGCATGCTGAGGAGGGAATACTGGCCCCTAGGGGTATCCTAGGGGCACTGAATTGCAAAGGGGCGACCCCTATGAACCATCTCTGGTTTGCGAGGGAAGCCTCTTCCGTCTCAACCCTTGAAATTCCCGATCCAGCAAGGCAAGAGAAAGCAGAGGGTGAAAAAGCTGGGTTCAAAATGCGGGGATCCCGAAGTGAGCGAAGCTGGGTCGCCCCGATCACAGTGCCAAAGCTGTTACAAATCACCGAACTAGTCATATATATATGTGTGTGTCTGTATGTCTGTATAAATATATATATATATATAAACAAACTATATCCCGTTCCCACACATAAGGAAATCCACGAGTTCACCGAACCAGGCGCTCCGGGGCAAAGTGCACCACGAGGGATCCGTCTAGAACCCCCCCGAAACCAAGGAAACTTGCTGGTGCTCAGCAGGGAATGAGTGAACCCCTATCTATAAGCCATCCAACTGGTGGCTTCCTTTAAGGGGACCGCCAGGAAAGAATGGGGAACCGCTGCCACTTCAATGTCACAGTGTGGTATGTTAAAGGGAAGCACCGAAACCATTTTCTGGCTTTGACCCCTAAAGCCGCCAAGATGACCCCACAACCTTCCCGGAGCAAATTATTCCCCACCCAAAAGGTAAGTCCAACAAGCGGACTGACAAACGGGCAACTGAGCTTACGTGTGGAGCCCCCAAACAATAAGCTGAAGCTGCGCTGATGCTTGCTTGCCATTCCTCCACAGAGTGCGGAGCAACGTTTCTAAAAGCCAGCAGTGGTCAAAATTCCCTCTAAACCTCCAAACGCAAACCGAAGCCTAAGGAACCAAATAAAAGTCTCAGAAACCTCTTAACCTCCAACAAAAAACCAGGTAGTCTAAGGAACCCAAGAGAGACCCCGAACCAATGGCACTTCAAAGCGCCGCTTTTGCGCAGCGTTCGCCGAGGCGCACAGTGCCCCGCGATGTGGACGAAGGCCCCGAGCATCGTAAAGCTGGCGATGACGATGTGGAAGTTGATAGGGTCATCGATGGGCACCCACTCCCGAGAGGAACTCACCCGCCTGACAAAATAAATTTGGGCCGATCTGATGTTTTAATTTTTCTGGTTTTTGGTTGTTTGTTGTTTTGCTGCTTGTTGCTTTGCTGGTTCTTGTCTGGTTGCTGTGTTTGTCTTCTTGTTGTTGCGGTTGTGTTTTGTTTTGTTGTTTGTGTGGTGTTGCTTTTGGTGTGTTTGTTGTTCTGACAACAAAAGCGCACACTTCCACCCACCCACCCGCCCACCCGCCCACCCACTCACCTACCCGCAATGGCTGTGAAATAACCTCAACAGTAGCCTTAAGGACGTCATTAAAACATTTGACAGCCTCTGGTTGTTGGTGTCCTGTGTCTTACTAACAGGTGACACTCGAAACAAAATGGGGAAGTAAGCAAGCCACAAACGATCACACACTTTAAAGGCTGACTTGAACAAAATGATGTGTATTCCGCGTTCTGCGGGGGGAAGAAAAACAACAACAGCGCCCATCTGTCCAAACTCACTTTGACAACAGGTGCCAACTCCCTTGCCCCCCCCCCCCCCCCCAAATTCAAAGTTTGACGCGCCCCTTGTCAACGTAGCCTGTGGAAAAAAAACACAAACATACCCATATTGGCTTCAGATGTCACAGCGCTCTTTGACAACATTGACGTTGGGGGACTAGGAGGGTGCAGGGGGGAAGAACTGGGGCGGGAGCAGATGTTTTTGTTTTTGGTTGCAAATCCGGTATGAATGTACATACATACATGTTTGAATAGTCTTTGATTCATGTTATTTGCCCACATGAAAACCATGACGGATGTTTGACCTGGCGATGCGCAACGCATGCCGGGCCGTTTGATGCGGAGGCAAAGGTTGAGCCCCTCCAAAAGGGTGTAAGACAGCTTGTGATTGGTGCCAGAGGTGAGGAATGTGGTTGCATGAGCCGGTTTTCAGGATTCCCAAGAGAGGGAAACTCGGGGTCGTTCCATTTCTCATTCCCTGCCTATCGCACCAGCAAGACAGTCATAGGTGTCCCTTTGGTAAAATGGATGGCGTTGTAAATGGAATAAAACCAATCTAAACCACCTATGACTACAGTCCTATTAAGACCCCCCAAAATGGCAACGGTTTCCTTTGGCCTCCTTTGGATTGTGTCGTATTTAGCCCTAAATTCGTTTTGGAAAATTGAACTGTCAGTTTTGTTTGGTGTGTGTGTGTTGTTCAAAATACTCCTTGTTTGCGCTTGTAAATGGAAAGAAACCAGCCATGGATACGGGCTTCCCCTATTTTTTGCCCCTTCGTTTGGAACCCCAAGCGCCGATACAGAGAAAGAACAGCGATCCGAGTGCCTCATGGTGGTCTGCAGGCTCTTCAATGTAGGCAGAATCAGCAGCGCAAAGTTGAGGTCCATGGAGTAGCCGCCGCCCTATCCGAGTGATTTCAGAGGGGTTGAGTCTGGTGAAGCAAAACTTGCTGGTGCGATAGGTAGGGAATGTGGGAATGACCCCTATAAACCATCCCTTGGTGGAATCCCTTTAAGGGGATCCCGAAGTTCATTTCCGCCTTCCCTACTGAGCACCAGCCAGAAAAAGGCCGCCCTGCTCCTTCCCTGTTGGAGAAACAAAACCAAATGAGCCATGGTCCAAATGACCAAGGTTTCCGAGGGGGGAAGTTTGGGCTCTGTGGTTTACATTTAGGGAGTCCCCCGTTTCCCGCCAAATAATCACAGAGAAAAGCCAGGGTTTTGGGATCCCCCTATAGACGATAGACAAACCTCATGCGTAGCAAGTGATGTGCATGACAAGTGATTCGTTTGCGATCCCCTTAATGAACCACATGGCTCATAAGGGCCGTTCTCTCATTCCCCTCCTTCCCCACTGAAGAAGAGGGCCAAGTTTGAGGAAACCCCTTCAAGCGCCCACGGAACAACAAGGTGTGATCCTCCAACAAACATGTTTGTGAGAACCACTCAAAAGGATCATCTTCCTTTTGGTTTCCCCTTAACTCCCCAAAGAAAGAAAGGGGTCCTCCCCCCAAAAAGAAAAATACATATTTTCCTTTTGGTTTCCCTTTAACTCCCCAAGGAAAGAAAGGGGTCCTTCCCCCAAAAAGAAAAAGAAAGAAAGAATAGAAAACACACAGAACAACAAAAACAAACATATATATATATATAGACACGCACAGAGCCGGGTAAACCAACCACCTGCAAGACTTGCTCCCTTTTCAAAACCCAGCCCACCAGGACTCCGCCAAAAAAACAACGGCCACGCGCAGGCACGCCATGCGCGCGCGCGATCCGATCCGAAACGCGGGCGGCTCCATCGGCTCCTTGGCGATGGGGAAGGCCCAGCTCTTCTGGAAGCCGCCGCTCAAGTTGGACAAAAACCCAATGGCAAAGACCAAGACGTTCAGCACCCCAAACCTCAGCTCAACCGCTCCAAGCTTCGGCATTCGCTTCGCTTCGAACTGATTCGTGGGAGGGCCGGTTGACCGGCTGGAAAGTTTGTTTGTGTCTTCCCCCCACCCTGGACAAAACAACCTATGTCTGCAGCGATACATCGGTTCCCTTGACCAACAGGTTAAAACAAACACTCAGCAAATAGAAGCTTGGCTGATCAACTGCGTTGACATGACGCGTGACTATTTGACTATTGCAGGCGTTGCAGCCTGCTCCCATGCCCTTGAGCTCACCTGAGTTGCCCCTTTTTTCGTGGTTGGACCGGACATCCGCCGTTTTGGGAGTCCAAATCCCAAAGACGAGCCCACATGACGAACACGCAACAAAGTGGTTGCATGCCCTCCGCGGCCAGGGGGGGGTTACCTGGGCCCGCTTTGCTTGGAGACCCGAACTTGAGGGAATTGTTTGAGGGGTTTTGGGAGAGAGCCGAAAGGGGATCTTTGCAAAGATTGCTCACAGGGTCTCATTTTCGTTTTGGAGGTTTCACTGTATCAACCCCTAAAAAGGTGTGTTTTTGGAGTTGGTACCCCTTTTTACATTGGCTTACAGGGAAACCAAGGAACATGTTCTTTGCGCTAGGCCCGAAACCAGCAAAACACTGGGCACCGTCATGGTGTTTCCACCCAACCTGCTCCATAAAGGGGAGGAGGGTCTTTTGCTTCCATGAGTGGAAACTCGATTGCAATCCGTGAAATCCAAACACTTGCAGCGGTTTTTGGAGGTCGGTCCACCAACCCACCCACCCACCCGCCCGCCCACCCGCCCGCCCGACCACCCACCCACCTACCCATTTGAGATTCTTTGGGACCAAAATTGTGTGTGTGCCCTTAATGTTTTCCCCAGCGTGGGTGTCTCGGGCTGGATCAAATCCATGCGGCACCGCGGCATGAAGGTGGTGAGCTGTTGCTCCCCGAAGCCGCACTTCCGGAAGCAGCGCGTCAAGCCCTGGAACCAGGTCACCTCGAATGTCGGCGAAGCTTCGATGGAAGGGGCCGGTGAGTTGAACTCGTTGGAAAATGTTTAAGAAAAACCGGGGAACCGTGAATGAGGCAAAAGCCCCTGCTTTTTCGAGTTGGAAAAATGGCGGAAAACCATGGTTCATGCCTCCTTGGTCAGAGGTTGACCTCATTCCCCTTCGAGCCCGCCTGCTCCTCGGGCAATGCCACCTCTGCCGCGCCCACGTCGGCGCCCTCCTCGTCCGCGGCGTGGGCGTTGGCCTTCTTGGCCCACTCCTTCCTGCGAATTGGATCTTTCTTAACGTGGGTCCGTCCATTTTTCAGGGCACCCCTCTTTTGTGGGTTTCAAAAAGGGACGCCCAAAGGAGAACCACCATTTTGGGGTTCCCCACAAGAAGACACACCAAATAGGATCATAGGAATCTCACTTCCTGAGTGGATCTATAAAAGTAACCAAACTGGGTATATTTACAGCTCAACATGTTTCTGAAGTCCAGGAACTCGAGGAGTCCGGAATTGGTGCCCTAAGATAGTTGGTCACAAAATAATAGTTGAATTATTAAATTGACGATACGTTTACTTGCCGATGGGATTCGCAAAAACGTGTTTTAACGATGAACATCCATCCCTCAAATCAACGGGTCGGTCATTCGGTAGAATGAGTATCTTAACAGGCAAGCCCCCCCACCCACTACCCCTCACCCTCTCCTCTGCTTGGCCACCAGCTGACGTCGCTCTTCAAGTAGCCGCTCCATGGTCGCCTTCCGCAGCACCCAGTGCAGCAGCCGCGGCCGGTACCGGCGGCTGAAGAGCCAACTGCCAGGCCTGGCGCTGGCGGCGAGTCCCAGAAAAACCCCCGAAATGGGTGGGGCTGCGTTTTTGGGTTCCCTTCAACACCACCCACCAAGGGGTCACCTCGAAAAAATGGACAACACCCAAATCACCCGGCAAAGCGATGTTTCCCCCAAACCATCAAGAGGTTTACCCGTAGGTAGTTTGTTTTGGTCTGGCCATAGGCGAAAAGAACTCAAAGGGTGGACATCCGCGCCTAGTAGTTAGGAATGTCCTTTACCGTTCCACGCGGTCTCAGACCAAGGGACACCCACAACCTGAAGACCAGAAACTGGCGAGCTAGTGTTAGAAGCTGAGTTGAGGTCTGCTACCCACCCCTACCATGCAAGATACCCCGAAACAAACATGATGGGTCCACCACCACACGCACATTTGGATTGGGACGACCCTGGGACCTATCTAAGGCACCTCAATCTCAGCTTGCCATGAAAGCTCGCATCCCGGGGCCCGTGGCCCTTCCGTTTGGCCCACACCTCCGGCACGCGTGGATCGCGCAGCAGACGTAGATGAAGAGCACCAAAAAGCAGAAGCCGCCCACGCCGACAGCGATGTTCTCGTAGATCTCCAAAGAGAATCCTTAAAGACATCGGCAAAGGAGCCCCAGGTATCCCCAACAGCCCAAAGGGAAACCCCCCGGAAACCCGAATCTCCGGAACCCTGAAAGTAGCAGCCGAGGGAAAAATCATGTTCTTTCCCCGAGAAGTTGGTGAGTCCCCTAGTTGTGGTTGGAATTGGGTGAGTATCAGTTTGGTTCTTTTTTTTAAGTCCAAGGCTTCTTCAGGGCTACCAAGATCCCCAAGAGGGCATGGCAACATCTGGGGCTCGGGCTCGGACCCTGGTGGTTGAAACTTAGAGCTCCTCCCCCTTCTCGCTTCCAAATGGATCACAGACTAGTAAGTTTCACCCAACCTTCTGTGCTTTGCAAATATTCGGAAGGAAGCGAACAGCAGCCACAACGAAGTGCCCGCCACCTTTTGGGCTCCCCATGTTTGGAGGTCCCCGTGTATTTCCAAAAAACACGTGGATGCACGGAAAAGGGATGCCAAGAAACTAGCCATGGCAGGGCGGAGCTTCTTTCTTGGAAACACCCCATGTTGCCGAACTATGATTCCCAATCCGAGCTGGTTTTGCTTCGCAAGCTGTGTCAATTTTGTGCAGCACAAGCCCATGGGTGTGTCCTACAACCAGGATTGGGCGCCGAAGGCTCGGCGGGGTTTCCTTTTGGATTCCCTCTCAAACGACCATGCTGCGGCATCGACATGGCCTCATGTACCCCGTGGATGGACAAATTCCTGCACCAGTTGGGGGTGGCAACCTGCCAACTGGTTCGAAATGGATTTTGTCCATCCACACATGGTGAGTAGCAATCAGCTAGCATACCCAGCCAATTGGTACAGGGGGATGTCCCAGTGAATGGGTGGGCAGCAATTCTGCAAAAAGGTCGATCACCTTTTGTAAGCATCTTCCATTTGCCTAAGCCTCCTGGAAAACATACACGTATTACCAGTAGTGAAATCGATTCAAGCTTTAACGCCAACAAGGCAAATTCAAATACAAAATATTCATTTCAGCAAATGGAAGACAATTGGTTCCCTTTACAGGTCCCGGTCGACCAGCCACCTCCAAGAAAATCACCAGCAAAACAAGTTAAATTAAACCCAAGCGGCGGGTCACGGTGATCTGGGCCTTGTGGGACCGGTTGGAGAAGTCGTTGTTCCTCTCAGCTTTGTCATTTGCGTACAAAAAAAAGATGTCGTTCCAGTCCATGCTACGAGCCATTCCCTTGACTCGTTGGTGCGATAGGTAGGGAATGAGGGAATGAACCGTTTTGGGATTCCCGAATAAAGGAAACCATAGGGGATATGTTTTTTCCTTCTCGGGGTCTTTCCACTTCTTATTCCCTGCTGAGCAGCAAGAAAAATAACAAGCACCCTAGGATTCCTTGCCCTTTAAAGAATGGTCAACGTTGACCCCATTGATGACACTTGTAGAAACTGCAAAACAAACAAAAAACAACCTAGCCTCCCACCAATTAACATGGAACCTAACGTTCGGGGGGGGGGTCCCGGTTTGGACCATGTTGAAAGGACCCGGGTCCCGAACGTCGGGTTCCATGTTAATTGGTGGGAGGGTAAGCTGGAAGACACACACCATGAACTTCACCCTGCATGCATGACTTTATGTATTCAACTGGATGTGTATTTTCTTGTGAAATACACACTTCGAAAGACATGTGACACATGTGCGGTGCATCTGGATTGATAATCATGCACACCTCGCACCTCCTGCAGCTTAGATCGTGCCTCGCAATTCGTGCGGGATGCTGAGAGTCAGGGGCTTTTCGGTGGGACCGCCTGCAAGAGGGAAAACAGTTGACTAGAAATGGGGAAAACAGTACTCGCAATGGCCAGAGCTCTTGATTGAGCTCTTTGTGGCTGACGGCTGACAACACTCGATTTTGGGCGTCGATTGAACGCCCAAAAAACCAGCGCCCGCAACTTCAGATGCCCTCCGAAGCGGATTGTTGAATGCTGAACATTTTAAATTGGACCTTGAGTGAACTTTGGCTTTGAGCGGAAGGGCCCAATCCAACTCTTTGACCAACTTGGGCTTGATTCAGCTTGCTCGGGCGTGAGCTTTGGTCCTCGAGACCCCCGGTTTGGGGACCCCTCAGGACAAACCCCCGTGCCATTCTGTGCCGTCCGAATTTCCCCGTGAGTGAGCTATGGTCACGGCGCTAATGGAATTCCTTGTGCTAGTTGTCCAAATTCCTTGATGGGTGCATGACTATCCCTAGTACCCGAAAAATAAAGGTCTTTTGGCAAAAGCTACTTCAGCTTTTTACCCCAGCCCCAAAACGCGATTCTGGTCCACATTCAGTGAACTTAACACGTAAGCTGATTTCCACTGATCCCAGTGCCACTGGGCACAAATGCCCCTCAGCTGCGCGCTGACCTTGGAAGGAAATACCCTCCTGTCCAAAGGGTTTCTTTTAAAGGAACATGGTCCAGTATGTCCAGTCAAGTTCCGTGGCAATGTGGGCAGGAGGGTCTTTGTGGGGTTGACCAACTTTTAAAGGGAGTTGGGGCCTTTTTCACTGCCGGGCCCTGAAACCATGGCTTTGACAACCCGCATGCATGTCCCGTCCCCCAACCCTTTTGTTTGGTGAGCACTTGGTCCTCCCCATAAACCATACGCCTCCTCCAACCACATTGTGCCACAGACCGCGCACTCAGCGCGATGCCCCCCTTTTCAATGTTGGCATTCACCCCCTCCCTCCCGCAACAGCTGCCAATGTTAAACATCGGAGCGCGCTAAAGTGCAAACCGAAACGCCAAAGCGGGTGATCTTTTCGTCCGACAGTATGTTTACGGGCTATCAGCCACACCTACGTTGTAACCAGGTTGATCAGCAGTTCTGTTCTGAGCTGTCCAAACTCATCCCCTGCTCAAAGTTTGACTTGTAGTGGGTTAGATGGAACCCCCTACCAAACCCTAAAAACCTGACAAGCTAAGGAACCGGATGGCTACTTCTGAGCCGCCAAGTCCTTGTTGCCTCACAATTGAACCCATTCCCAAAGAGTTTTCCACCCCGTTTGCCCCACCCCTTTTGGCGCTTGCCACAGGTCCTGGTGGATGCGATGTGATGGGTGCCCACCGTCTTCATCTCCACCAGGCCGCCGTCGAAGTAGGCGGAGGCGCCGTTCAGCTGCTTGCCTCAGCGCTCGCTACGCGCGCTCGCTCGAGCCGATCGCCGGCCTGCAGGCACCAGTGGGGGGGTTCTATATGAGAGAAACAAGGGGCGTGTCTGTTTTAGGAGACCCCTCCGACATGGTGCGACGGTTTTTCTTTTGGTTTCCCTGTAAAACCCGCCCCCAAGAAAGAGTACCCTCAATCAAAGACGGGCCCAAAGGGCATCCTGTTTGTTGGTTGACTTTGACTTCCGAATGTAATTATATGAGCTACTTTATTATTGGCATATTTTTGTTTTACATATTCTATTACTTCATCTCTTCTTTCTTGACAAAAATCAATATCCAAATCTGGCATAGATACTCTTGCTAGATTTTAAAAAATCGAAGGGAACCCATCTCCGAACAAGGAAAATAGGATGTGTGTGAGTTGTTCGATGGATGTGGCTGGTGTGTCCTTTGGTTTCAAAATAAGAATGCGTGGCTCATCCCTTTCCAGCCAGCCAAAAGAACGGCTCAGCAACATGTGGCACTCCGGTCCACACGGTGGAACATACAACTTTGCCGTATCGAAATGGGCCATTGCGACTTGGTTGGTCCCTTGGCACAAAAAGGGTGGTGCAAAGCCTATGTTTACCCTCACCTATGTTAGAGAACTGGGTATGTTGTTTGCTAGGTATGTTGGTTTAATGGGTAAACTGGACAAAGCAACATGGCCAACCTTACGCCCTGCAACACAAAAATAAGAGTTCGCTGGAAAGGGCAAAAGGGGCAATCGTCTGGCAATCACATATCATTCACTGTGCCAGTGCATTGTAATGTCCCATGGCTCAGCGAAACTAAACAGGCTCCAGTAAACGGGTTCCAACTTGCACCAGAGGACAATCATGGGTTTTACGAAAAGAACCCATTTGTTAGAGACCAGTTGGGTTTGTCTGCTTTGAGAGAACCCGCTTTTGGTTGGTTTTGAAAGAAAGCCGAGAGTAAAACACATAGTTTGGAGATGTTCATCATTTTGCCACCAATGGAACGGGTCAACTGGCAACTCCGGACGAGATGCAGTTGGTCTCCGAGTTCTGGTTGTTGGTGTCCGGGTCACAGGTCACGATCCTCAGCAAACAGCTTCGCGCTTGCGCGCTTGCGCAAGACTTGAGACCAATCCTTTGTTGGTTTCCCGTTGAGCCAACCAGCTTCCTACTACATGGTGAAGTTGGCGGATCATCTTTTGGCAGGGGATTCATGTGCACCAACCACTGGCCAAGGGGTTCTGTGCTGTGGATGAAAAAATCCTGTACGCCTGGGAAACCCTGGAATGATGCAAACCATGGTTTCAGCCATGGTTTCATTTCGTAGCAAAGAGATGCAACAGCTAGGCCGATTCAATCCACAAACAAAATAACCTCTGAAGCGTGGCAACCCGTTGCCCAGTGGTAAACAACCCCCACCCATTTGAGAGGAGAACCCCCGAACAGCGACAGAAGGTGGCACTGGTCAACTGTAGGTTTAAACCTCGATTCAAACAACCTCCGTTTCTCTGAGAGCACCAAGACTTGGTCGTTTAAGAAGTTTTCCAAGCCTCACCCCCAGGTGCCCCGTGTGAAATTCGAGAAAGGAGTGTATGGTGAGCAAACCAAAGCAACCACCAGCCTTGATGATTTTACCATTCTCAGATTCACCCCTGAAGTGGCAGGACGGAGAACAAAGGCCAACCGAATTCAAGATCATGGGCCCAGAACCATGTGGTACTTTTGGCCGTGCTGCTTGGCAGGGTTCCTCGCATGTCCCTTGTAAACATCAACCGCCTGCAAAAAAAACATCTCTCCAAATTGAACCCAGAGGCCAGGGCGGAGCAGCTTTCAGCGGGTTCCAGTCCCGGGCTATGGGGATACCTCGTTCTTTTCTTGGGGGGTTGTTTGAATTTCCCATCTTCTCGTAGCCCTCCAAATCAGAACGGTCCTCACCCCGGAGCCATTCGGAGACATTCAAGGAAGCCAAGAAATCTCAACCCGGAACCCAACCCTTTAAAAAACCTCTGGTAAACCCTGAACCCTAAAGGAAACTCCACCGGCACCACTGGCACCAACGAAAATCCGCGGACATGCACGGACGCCGACGACTTGCTGGCCAAAGAGGCGAGTCTTGGTCCAGGTACGCGAACTTGTCCGCCAGGCGCCGGCCCTCGGGGTCATCGGGGTTCGCCAGGGCGTTGAAGAGCCTCACCAAAGCGATACAAAAAAAACAACACGCAGTTATAAACCCATCCCCCTAAGCTTCAACCCTCATTAAAAGAAAAGATGACACAATTGGATGATGACATCCTGGGGTTCCCAAAGCCCACCATTAAAAGACAGGTCCTTGTGACCCAAATTGGATGATTACAATCCTTATGTGGTGGTTATATGAACCCCCATTGTTTTAGTTGCGGTTTGAACCCCCAGGAATGCGAACCCGAGATTCGTAAACCCATCCTATTTATGTGGGGGGGGGGGGCCTATGAAGCAAACAGGGGTTTGTTATTCCGAGGCTCCCATTACTCAGGTCCTGAGTGGATGCGCCAAACACATGCAAACCTGCTGAATTCCAAAGAAATTGTCTTATCACAAACAAGGCGCAAAGTGGGCGTGCCTACCCCGTTTTGGAAGTTTTAAACGGAAACCAAAGGAACACCGGTGTGCCATTTTGGGGGTCCAAGCCCTAAAAACACACGCACCCAAGTCCAGGAACCCACCACAGAAAGACCACGCACAGTCTGGACCTTCCAGCCGACATCACCAAGAATCTCACCGATTTGTTGGTCCAAGAAAGTGATGTCTAACCCCCCCCCCATTGGGGGACATATGGAGTGAAGAGGCAGGAGGGGCTGGGGGGATCCAGGCTTCCCCTCCAAGGGAAAAATGCAAACCCTGAATGGAATTCGGCCACCCTCTTTCCACTTTTTTTCGGTTTGCGGGGATTCTATGTGTGAATCCTGGGTTTCGGAGTTTCCGACCAAGGGTTAGGTTGCTGGATCATCTGTGTCGTGTGTTGGGCACCGGATCCCATTCAGGTGGAATCTTGGGAGTTGTTTGCATCTTGCTTGGTAGGTTTGAAAGGGAAGAGGCAAACCGAAACCGTTTTGGAGGTCCCCTGAAAAAGGGACACACCCAACAAAGAGTAGGCTGGGTTTGAGGGTATCAGGTACGGATCCCATTTAGATCAGGCCTTCCTCTTGAGCCAAAGCGGCAGGGTGTGCTTGCTCAAGGGTAGTGGCACTGTCTCCGACCTGGACTGCACCTGCACAAAGGAAGCGACGCATTGTCATGTTGGAACTTGATTAGTAAACCCCCTTTCTCAGGGGATGTTCCGGGAGATGCCGCCCCCCCCCCCCCCCAATAAAAAACAAACAAAAAAACAATGGTGTTGTTAAAATAAAGCGCGTGGCCAAACCTTGTGGGCGCCTTTGCTCAGAGGGGTTCACTAATCAAGTTCGAACAGTGTTGGGCTATTCAACATGGATAATCGTCTTGAATAGAACGCAACAACTGAAACCAGTACCATCGGGTGCATTCTTTCTTGTAAAGGACCGTTTGGTGGGCATCCTTTAGGTGAGGTCATCAGGGCCACCAACCACCTCTGAGGTGGTTCTCTATAACAACTCAATGCCACATGGCAGAAGGAGCTCCCAACAACCCCTTCGGGCTGACTTGGGGTTGGTGGCTTGGTATTTGGGTTCAGGGCTTCGAATCCCCAAATGGCAGCTGGGTTCAGGCGCCCATTACAAGGTGCGCCTGAACACGCATGCATGCGCATACGCATCTGAATGTGTTGGGGAGGCTTACATTATATTATCATAGATAGGCAGGGAGGCAAGTACGTATTTGGGCTTGCAACATAGCTGTTTTGAAGCATTGCTGCAGCTGTTGTGCAGCTATATAGCCAAACTTTTTTGCCCAAAGGAAAAATGGGGTAAATATGTCCAGCAGTGAACTTGTTTCCCTTTCAACCTAACAGGGGAACAAACAACTATTCTTAAGCAAATGATGGAACTCTCAAGATGGCCCTGCAATGGGCAAAAACGGGCCAGGGGTCAGGACATTTCGGAGCCGCGCATGGCGCCATTTTAGGGAAGACCCTTGTGGCCATGCGGAAACACATTCTCACCGACTCGTCATCCGTCGAAGTCAAGAAAGCAAGAACTCGATCAAGTCTGCACAAGGTAGTGGTCTTGTCATGAAAGTGAAGGAGGCAACTCGCCCTCTATGCTTGCGGCCTGTTTGGTTTCCCAGGCCCAAGGGATAGGCCGTTCCACCATTCGGCCTTCACATTTCTTGCTTCAAATTCCCCAAGACCATATCTCAGAGGGGCAACCGTACCCAAGCCCCCCAACAGCGAAGTTTCAGGGCCAAGGCAGTTGGGTTTGTCATTTCAGTTGAGGCTACCCTTGTTTGTGGTTTTAAAGGGAAACCAACAGCAACATCCACCATTTTGGGGATCCCCCTAAGAAAAGACACCCATTTTGAGAAACCTCCTGTGCCAACCCTGCACATCCTGAGTTTTGTGTCTGGTCGGCTGGTGCGTCCGTATTCGCAGGGGGATTCCTAAGGGGCCTTCATTTGCGTGATGCATCTAGTTCCTCATATAATCAATCATTCCACCGTTCAAGCTGGAAACATCAAAATGGCCATGAAACGAAGGCGTGGTCCTTCCGAGCGAAGTATAATTGCCCAGGGAAACGTAGAGCCAACAATGACAGCGGTTTCCTGCCGGTCCAAAAGGAGAGATGCAACAAAGAACGCATCACACCGGCCTAAGCCAGGGAAGAAAGGTCGCATCTCGGCAAATTCACATGGAACTCCCACCCGCATCGCCCCCAAAAGCAAAAGAAACAAGAACACGCGCCCCTTGTTGTAGGCATCTCCTTTTCGTGGACTCCCAAAACTATGCTATGACAGCCGCTTTGTTTCAGGAGGGTCACCACCCATGAGCCACCGATCCGCCTGCACGAGGTTGGAGCGGTCAGTCCCAGCACGGCCGTTCCCCGCGTTGTTATTGTTGTTGGCGTCGGAGCCCGTCCACTGGAAGTGGAGCAAAGTGCCCTGCTCCACCTGACGGCTTTTTCGAAACGAGCCACGGGGGTTCAGTGGAACCAGAGCTGCTGATGGCTTGAAACCAGTGCCCGTTTGGTTTCGATTCACGGGGATCCCCTTCTGGTTGTTTTCCAAAACCCTCTGGTGGCCTTCCAGTGCCCAGTCCGTCTTCAGCGAAGGGACTGGCCCAGGTTTGGCGACCTCAATGATATCAAGCTCCCATGAGTCAGCGGTTGTTACAACAGGGACAAACAAGCCACCAATGCAGCAAATAAGAGCCAACAACTTAAAAACACCCAGTAACCCCCAAGCCTCCCCCACGGAACCAAAATTATGGATTTCCTGTTGTTTTCCTTTAACACCACCCCCAGAAAGGGGGCAGCCTCAAGACCATGTTGGAAGCTGCCCTTTTTGTTTTTTAGGGGCCTTGCAACCCCCCCCTCCCCCCACCCGCAAAGAGACCCCGAAGGCTTCTACATTTCCCGCTGTATAGGATTGCTACAATATGTGGTGTGTCCCAGTCGCCCCAGCGGCCCGACAAAAAGGGGACACGATTCTGAGTCAGGGCCCACTTGTGGCAATGTCCCTTTTCCGTGGTGTCAAATGGTCACCTTTTCGGCGTTGGAGATTCTTGTTTCGGGGAAATACAGGAAACACTTTGGGGCGTTTCTCCCTTTTTAGTGGGTTTGGTGGTTTTATAGGAACACCAACACCAAACCCAACCAATTTTGGCTTCTCCTGAGATTAAAGGAAAGCCAGAAGGGAAACCACCAAAATTTGGGTGCAACCTAAAAAAAACGAGCCACCCATTCCAGGCCTTGAATGTCCTTTCTAGCGACGCTTTGGGCCGAGCCTTGAGGTCCTGCGGGACGAAGTCGTATTCCACAGCAGGGTACACCTGGAAGGAAAATGAGCAAAACAATGAGAAGATTACACTCCCATCCTTCCGGGATACAATGCACGGGATACAATGCAAAGCCAAGGCTGCCTGTCAAATTGCGTTGTATCCCAAGCGGGAGCACGAGTCTCGGGTTGCAGAGATCAGTGCAAGCAAAAATCTCAGGTCCCCCCCCCCCCTGAAGAGCCTAAGAGGTTACAACGTGTCAACCAGGATATGAGGATATGCAGAAAATTTGAAGGGAAGGCAGACTTGGGGTGTCAGTGCCCCAAGTCGCTTGACGCTTGATAGTCATGACTCACAGGGCAGGAATCCAGTGTCAAAAGACTGCTGCGTAGAGTCCAGCCACCTGGGAATCCGGAGCCGCTCAATGAATGGATGGATGGATGGATGAATGATTCAAGGAATTGAACTGCATTGAATTAAATTCAATGGAATAAATTAATGAACAAAAGAACAACAAACATGATGTGAGGAGTTGTATATTTCCCGCCGGGCAGTGTTCCCACGACATTCTAGCTTTCTTTGAAGGAGGCGGGAATCGCACACCTTTATTAAATCCAGCCGTCAGAATGAACATGTCAACGATGCGTTCGACCTGTTGCTTTGGAGTATGTTCGTTTGGCCGTCTGTATCTACAAGACTTGGAGGCAACCTTGAACATCCGCTTGATATTGTTTGACTACCAGCTAGACGTAAACTCGGTAGTTTTCCCTCAAAGGAGCATGGAACCAGGCTCCCAAAGCCACTGCACAACTACGGTACTTCCTTCACCACCAACATGTAAGGGACCCGGTAGGTGAGGTCGCTACATTGAAGCAGGTATGGGTATGAAATTTGATTGGGGACGCCAACAGTCATAGCCCCCAGAATGAGTGGGTTCCCGTTGGCATCGCATAACACAAGCCCACTACAAACACAGACGCACAGACGCACAAACACACAGACACACAGACACACAGACACAGACACACAGACACACAGACACACGCGTACACCCACACACGCAGATTCGAAGGCACCCACCCAGGACCCGCGGCCACGCAAGAACGCAGTCGCGCAGGCGCACGCACGCGCACGCGCACGCGCACGCGCGCACATGCGCACGTGCGCGCGCGCACACACACACACACACACACACACACACACACACACACACACACACACACACACACACACACACACACACACACACACACACACACACACACACACACACACACACACACACACACACACACACACACACACACGCACGCACGCACGCACGCACGCACGCACGCACGCACGCACGCACGCACGCACGCACGCACGCACGCACGCACGCACGCACGCACCCACACACACACACACACACACACACACACACACACACGCAAAAACCCACCGGGATGAACGGGACCCAAAATGGTGGTTTTGGGCGGTTCTTTGGTGTTCCTTTAAATCAAACCCCAAGGGCACCCTCAGAATGGACGGAACAACGAACGTAGCTGTTTCTGTTTGAAAGTGAAAGGAATGGAAAGTGAAGTAGAGTAATGAAATGGGACATGATGGAAAATGATGACTGTAGTCAGCGTGTTGGGGAAATGAAATGGAAAACCAAAAGGAACATGTTGGACACTGGTCGCCCACAAGGAAAATGTTTGAAAGGGAGAATGATGGACACAGGCGAAAAGTCAAAAGGTAAGCCTTCGTTGGGAATAAACCTGCGGGTCCCACCAATGTGCCCAAACCCACGGAAGTGGTCATGGTCCTACCTACCAGTTGACTTGGAGAATGGTAAATTCAAATTTGTCAGCCTAATTATCAATAAAATTGGTGAAAATCCATGACACGGTCTCTACCTACTTGGTGACTTTGAGAAATCTAACCTCATACCCGGGATTCTCAACCTAGCCATGCAGGAAAACTGCCCAAAGTTCGAGGCAATCTCCCAGTTTGAGGGTCCAATGAAGGGTTTGAAAGGGAAATCAAAAGCACAGCTCTAAGACTGCCGTGGGAAGCGCCTACAGGTCCCCCATCGGAAGGCTTGAGCAGCGAATTCTGTGGACACTCCCCTTTGGGCGTTGGCTTTTCGAGAACTCCAGCGGCTCCCTAAACGATCGAATTCCACTGTCGGAGGTTCCCTTTAAAAGGAAATGGCCCGGCAACCCTGACACATGGCTCGGAAACCCTGTTATGTGGCTCAGCATTCCTGAACATAAGGCCATAAACTCCGACATATGGCCATCACAACGTTCCCCATTCTTTGGGTTTTCCTTCCCCCCGCCTGCACGATGTTGCCACGCCGGCCGCGCACATTGAAGTTCACGATGCGCTGGGCCTGCAATTCGCGTCGCAAAGAGCATGTGGGGCTCGGTGGCTTTTGTTTTGAGCGGGAATAGATTTCAATGTTTGACAAAGGGAACACCTAAATTTGGCTGGGCTCCCCTAAAAAATCAGTTGCAATTCCAGGATTGACAAAGGAAACGAAAGGACCACCAGAATTTGGGCTCCCCTTTGCCACAACCTCATACTCTTGAAGCCGATCACAACGAAACTACCCTTTGAGTCGGATACCTGCCAAGAAGTCGAAATCCCTGCGGGGAGGCCCTTAAAATCTCTGCCCCACTTGAGGTTTTCCCGCACAACTACGTTACAAGCTCCGTTGGGTTTGACAGCCACCGACACCCCGCCTGGGGCACGTTGGCAGGGCGCTCCAGCACCAGAAAGGAGTGGGTGCGGTCTTCGAAGGTGCGCCCAAACTGGTTGGTGTTCACCTCTCAAATGGATCTCTCTCAAAATAGGATTTGGACCGCTTAAAGCGGTTGTTGTCCCGTTGGTGTCTTGTTGAAACCAACTTAAACACATTTCTCAAAGTGGGATACGGACCCTTTTTTGGCTGATATTTCTTTTCAGGGAAATGAACAGGAACTCCAAAAGCCGCCTTAGAAGATGGACCTATTTTGACACACCCGCACCGTTTTTCCGGAAGAACACCAAAAAGGCGTCCATGTTCCAGAGTCCGTGCCAGGGACACAGGAGCAAGAAGCTCAACATCCCGAATCAAAAGTGGTAGGGAGCAGGCAACGGCTAAGCTGAGTTACCAGGGTCAAAAAACAGAGTTTCCGAGGTCCAGTTCTGAAACGGACGCTGTTCTTTTCTCCGGTGTGTGTGTGTGTGTGCCACGCGATTAACCCCAAAGAGGTCCATTTGGACCCTCCAAATGTGTGGGGTTTCTCTTTGGTGTCCCTTCAAACCAAGGTAGAAAAGGTACCCCCATGAATACCACACACACACACACAAGGTTGCTCGAAAACGCAAAGGACTCCGGGGTTCCATGCTGGTTGGCCGGAGTGTAGAAAGGAACTGAGCACCACCCGCCTCACAGGCTTGCTGCAACCCCCCACCCCCTTTTAAACCCCTTCCGTTTCATTCTCTCAAACACCTTTTGACAACAACACTCTCTTGCACTCCCCTTCCCCCACCCCCATCCACCCCATCCCCCCATCCCCCCATCCCCTCATTACCCCTATCACCCCCATCACCCCCATCACCGCCATCGCCCCCGTCACCCCCATCACCTCCCACCTCCCCCGCCCCCCACCCCACAGCCTGAAGCTGCAGCAGCCGCGAGGTGTCCTGATTGGTATCCCCCAGCTTCAGCCAGTCGGCCACCGGGTCCTGCCAACCAAGCCAACAGGAAAACCCCTCGCCGAGGGAAACCCGAAACTCTTTTCAGAAGACAAACCAAGGAAAACCAAACAAAACCAGGAAAGCCATAATATGGCTGGAAAGTCATGGTTCCCTATGGCTATTATATAATCCCTACCATTCCTGAGTGGATTGGCAACAAACAAGTACTGTAACCACATGTGTTACTTTTTGTTTGTCACTAAAACTGTCCAAACCCAACAGTGAATAAAGTTCATGAACTCAGGGAGTGAGACTACCAGGCGGATGGCCATCTCTGTTAACCCCAAGTACTGGCGTCTTTTGACCTGTTTCCCTCTGATCCATTTTGGATCGCGCTGTGAAAGTAGGGGTGATTTATGGCTGTAGGTACGTGTTGGTCTGTTCGTGGATAACGCTTTGGCTTGGCTGAAATTGCGTTCAGCAATCTGGCTAAGCTTGGGCACGGTTCGTTCGACTCGGTTTTTCCGTCTTGGCACTCCAAACATCTCCAAAGAGCAACTCAAGTTGGCAAGCAAAAGGTGATGTTAAAGGAACTCTCACTCTCGTCCCCCTGTCTTGTGTCCGTTAGAGGTTGCTCCCACATTCTTTTCAGCCCATCTTGTCGAAAACCCCGCCAAAAACTGCCAAGTTCGGAAGGACTGAAACTTACTTGTTCCCAACAGGACATGGATGATTTGTTTCGGGCTCGTTCCCTGACTTTGGTCAAAAATTAGAGGTCGTCTCCCTTCTCGTCCCGACATGGATAGACGACATATGTTCTTGTTGTTGAGGTTATCCTTTTTTTTCTGGTGTGTTTGAAGGGACACGAGAGGAACAAACACCCTTTTTGTGGTTTCCCCGAGGCACTTAGCCAGAACGTACAAATGCCGGGGGGGGGGGCACTATTTTAAGGCACATGGATGTGTCTTAAGATGGGGGACCCCCCCTCCCCCAACAAAAAAAGGGAGAAAGAACAAGAACAAGAGGTGAGTACCCCCCCCCCCCCTCCGCCCAAAGAACAAAAAAATAAAGAAAGAAGACACAAGTAAGAACAACCAAAAAAACAAATAACCCGGTGTGCTTCCCTTTGGTTCCCCTGCCCCACCCTTCCGCAAACTTCTCCCGTTTCAAAGTCTCGCCTGGGCCAGCGGCACAGGCACCGCCGGGCGCCCGGCGAAGGTGCTCCGCCGCCGGGTCCCGGGGTTGGGGTCGTTGAACTTCCGGTCCATGAAGAAGGGGTCCGCCTGACGAGGTCTTCGATTATTTTGGAAAAGGAGGTGGTCAAAAAAGGGGGAACCCAAAGGAGACGTTTTTGGATGCGGTCCCAAGAATGTCGGGGGAGGGGGGAAGGGGGGAAGGGGGGAAGGGGGGGGGGGGAAGGGGGGGGGGTTCCCAAGGAGACGACTTGGCGTTAAACGGATGCGGTGGCGGTCATGCTTTGTTCTCGAGGCGGACCCCTGACAAGAGACTCCTTTGAACCAACAAAAAGTCGCTCCCCTGACAAGAGATTCCTTTGAACCAACAAAAAGTCGCTGATCGGTCCCTTCCTGCACCTCAGGGGCAAAACGCCCCACAAATTCCCTGAGATCTTTGGGTTCCTTCACCCCAAACGTCTTCAGGCATAGGTTCCCTGTTGATCGGTTGGTTTGGATGGACATGGATGGGGTTGGGGTTTATGCCGTCCATTTACCAACCCATCATGACTTTTCAACAAGGCTGCCTATGAAAGTGAGCTTTCGGGTGACCCTGTCCCTTGGACTTTTTGACTCACCTGCACTTATGTTGCCAAAAGGGAATGGGTCAAAACTAAACCACCAGGACATGTACCGCAGGTTTTCGTCCCAAAGCATCGTCCCCACAGGCTCGTCTCTGTTTACGGCGACCCCCAAGATGGGCGGTGTCCCTTTGCTTTTCATGGACAAAAATCCACCAAACATGAGGTTTAGCCAAAAAAAGCGCCACCCCCTAATTTGTCTTTTCTTTGGTTTGAGGTATTCGGCCATTTCTCTGGAGATAAAACAAAACAAAACTTGGTCAACTCGCCTTGGATCCGGTGAGCTCTGCGCCAACTTCCTTGGGGTTGGCCAAAGATCCGTAGTTGAAGTCCCCCGTGGTGATGTTGTACCTGCCAAGCGTGTGTCCCGAACCCCTGACTTTAGGCGCGCGTTTGCAAGGACACTTTGCTACCTGCAGCGTGTCTGCTACCTCCTTCATTTAGGGTTTGTCTTTTTTAGGAGGTTGAGCTTGCATCATAGACTTTGGCCATGGCACGGCCACCTATTTCTCCCCAAAACATCCCTAGATGTCCCTCCCACCTCTTGCCATGAAACCAACACGGGCACACCCGGTTCAAAGCCCCCCCCTCCCGAAAACGGGGAAGAAAAACAACAACCTGACCGGCCGCAGTTCCGCATACTTGCAACGCGTAAGCCGTGTGGCCAAACCAATACGTTCTCCAGAAGGCTAAACATCAAAGACTATGGCTGCAACCATGCAAAAGACGTCGACCACCTCTGGCTTGTCAGTGCTTGAATTCTTCTTCACACTAAAGAGTTGGCCAAGTCTTTTTTTTCTATGGCTCTGCATTTTGAAAGTTTCCTTGTGGCTGGTTGGATACAAACAACTTGGAGTGCAAAGGTTAAATGCATAAAGAACAAACTCGGCCCCGGAGCCATGCTTCAAGAAAGGCGGATGTCCGCACCCATGTATTGCAAGGGATTCTTCCAACCTTCATCTCGTTTTCGAATCGGTTTTGAGGACGTAGCTGCAATGGAAACCCCATGGACTCTCCTCCCAAGCCACGGCACCTGATCCGCAACACCACCCTTCCCGTGAGGTACTCCGGGATCTTCCAAACGTAGTAATGCCTCGCAGCTGGTGCGGAAATGGGAAGACATGGGTGGCACCTCTGGTTGAACGGGTGACTGAAGTAAAGCCACCATTCTTTTTGGGTCCCCTTTTGCTGTGTTTGAGTTTCAATTGGGAACGCTTATGGGGATATATGGGCACCTATGTCCAGCCACCACGGTGTTCTCAATTTAAACTTCGCCATACTGCTTGGCAGGCCAAAAGGCCTATGTAAGAAGAGGAGCAGCCAAGCGGTTGCTTTCCTCTCCCCTATTTTGTGCTCCAAGGATTCCAGCTGTATTCCCTGCACCCCTAGTATTATCCGAGTAATCGCCCTCCCCCAGTATTCCCTACATATTCCCCAAGCATTTCCCTGCCACTTTCCGAGCATTCACCCGTAGCATTCCGCTCAGAAAATCAGAGCGCAAATGCAGGAATGCCAAAACCTCGCGGAAACCCAAAAAGAAAAAAAAAAACAATCCTGACCTTTGTCTGCCAGATTATTATTATTATTATTGTTTTTATTTTTATTGGTTCTCGCTTTTTTGGTTTCCTCGAAGAAAACAAAAAAAACAATCCGCAACGGGATGATTAAGCTACCTGACTAGCGGGGCACTAAAGTAAAACGAAAGGTAGAACATTCGCTGCGGGTTGGCGCGGGTGGGGAGGCAGGTACACGTTTGATGTGAAGGACCGCAGGGATCGCGGACCTGCGAAGCATGAATGAGGAGGATGGACAGATCATTCCGGGACTTCAGATGGTTACTTTTGCAAAGCAGCCCGCAATCTACGGCACGCATCAGCAAGGCGACTGCGTGAGTGGTGGGGATAGCAAGAAGCACATGATAAGCTTCTCTTAGGGACGAATGGCTGGTTGGCGCAACAGGGACCTGGCGCTAAACCCGGTCAAACCGCTAAAGGACCCCTGTTTCTGCCATACAAGTGGGAGGAAAGGAATCATTTAGCTAACCCCCTAAACCAGCTTTCATGAAACGGGAACCTACTCATTTTGAGGATGCGCCAGTATAGGCTCCCCCCCCCAAAAAAAAAAAAAACGAAAACAACAAGAACGCTCTGTTTCCCTTTCCCACCACAAGAAGACACCCTCAAAAACTACCAGCCCGTTCTTTGGAGCTTGGCTTCATGTTTTTCCGGGCATCGGCACTCTCCGCAGCCCATGCCATGTCTCTCTTCGGCCGAAGCGGCGGATGGCCGTTGCGGACGTTGCCGTTGTGGTTGTCCCGGCTGCCAATGCTCCCGGTGCACTCGGGAGGCGGCTCCTCAAAAGGGCTCTGCTCCTGGCGAAGGAGGCTTCCACGCCCCGAAGCGAAGCGCCCCTTGGTGGTCGCACGTCGCATATCACTGCAGACAAAATCACATGCCGGGTTGGGCATCCAAAAAGAAGAACAAATGTTGGGTTGTTGGGTGTTTATAAAAAAAAAAAAAAATCAAAAAAAAAAACATGTTGGGTTGTATTAGTTGTTTGATATAAACGTAAACACACTGTTGATTATTTTCTTTTAAATAAACCCCAACCCACGCCCAAAGGGTTGTGTTTAAGAAATACAACTATAACATCATTGGGGTTGGGTTTCTTGCAAAACAAAACAGCGTGTTGGCTCTCCATTGACCCGTGTTTCTCAGAAAACATAAGGCCAAAAACAAGGCAGATGTTTCAACTGACTGGAATTTCAGGGGTGTGAAGCCTTAATAATGCCTTGTAGTGAATTATGTTGTAATATTCAGAAGGGGAAGAAGGGAGAGGGGGGTCCAGGTGCAACCAATCACCTCATCGATCCGATTTGGAAGCAAGCGCTAGGCAAAGACCAGTCTGGGCTTGGAAAGGACAAATCAGAAATGGAGCCCCACTTGGTGTCAGATTTCCCCTTCAAAAGTTACAATCGGCTGCTTCCGTTGAAACTGCCACTTTTGGAGGTTCCAAAATGCGAAATGGAGGGATCCATGCTCCAAAACAAAAATATTCAAGATGAAAGGAAGCTCTTCGCATCACTTGTGATCACTGTACCCTCCAGGGGTCGCGATTTTTGCTTTCTTCCGGATCAGTCCTTCCAGGTACCGCCGTTGCCTCAGGGCAGACCTTAAAGGACCCTTTTTTGGGTTCAGTTTGGCATAGCCCCAAAAGGAAGCCTCTACTATTTGGTCCGTAGAAGGTTTCCAAGAAGTATAAAAGGGTCGGTTGTTTGATTTTCTTTCAATTTTTAAACCAACCCTGACAAGGGTGCCCTCAACACCACACAAATAAACACACGCACGCACGCGCGTGCGTGCGTGTCGCACGTGCACGTGCACGCGCACGCACACGCACACGCACACAGACACAAACACAGACACAGACACAGACAAACAGACACACACACGCACACACACACAGGGCTACCCTCTGCCTGCGCAGGAGTCCGGGTTGTTAAACTCTGGCTGCGAGCAGTAGCCTTTGGCCACAACGTTCTGGGACTCGGCGCGGTAGTAGTCGCAGCGCTCGTAGGGCTCGTCCGTGAGAATGGCGATGTCGTGCCAGGGGGTGGGGTGCCAATACGGGTAGTAGTCCCGCTCCTGGTCAGCAGTTCAAAGCTGGAAAAGGTTTCCAATTTTCCGTTATGCCACCCCTACCAAGCAACACTCACCTATGGCCCAAAAAGGTGATAATCATAACCAAAAAAGAGAAATATAGGGACCCCGGGTTGCAAAGCTAACTTCCCGGTTCGAAAACTGATTCCCGCCCTGAATACCAGCAAGACTTTCCGAACGATTCCGAACGTTCAGCTCTTTCCGGTTTGGAAGTAAAACGGTCAAGAAACGCCGCCGCCAGGACGACCCAACAAGAACGACAATTGCAATCAGACCGACCCGAACGACCAGCTAAGCTTGGCTCCCGATTGAAATTGGCAGCTTGTGCTAGGTGATTTGGACAAGAGGGGCAAAAGCCAAGCTGGACATTGCGCACCATTGCGCAGACTTCTCAAACGTGAACCCTTGGCCATGACTTGATAGGAGAACCTGGTTCTTAGCTGTTCTGCAGGGCGTGTAAGGTGTGCGCCAGGCCCACAAAAGTGTGAGTTCTCTGGAGTGGGCTTGATCTTCTCACGTGAGCGAAAGCGCGTCAAGGCCACGCACAACATCCATAATCGATCCCCTGCAAAAGTTGGAAGGTTTGCTGGTTCGTGGGGCATCAAAGAGCAACCAAGTACATATGCGTGGGCTTTGTGGCAATTTTCTGGCAAGGAAACTCTTCGGACAGAATGCTTTGAGTTGGATAATGTTGGACCTCCTTTATTAATAGTACTCTCTATTGTGGAAAATATTTTTCTAATTCAGAATCGTTGGACTGTTTAAAACTGTTTTAGGGGTTGGAAAGTTTTTGCCGGAAACAACGCTGGGAAAAATATGGGCAAAAAACTTGGCAAACAAGTCGGGCAAAAAAACAGGCAACCAAATCCTGGCAAACATTGGGAAATTGATTTCCTGAAGTGGTCCCCAAACCATCAAATTTAAGATAACTTCTTTACAAAAAAGTGCGGGCAAACAGTCACACAAAGGGGTGTCCACAAAAGGCCCATATCCTCTTTAATGCAATGGTTTTGGGGGTCCTCTTTAGTGTCCAGCTGGTTTCGGGGTTGCTGAAAACTGAAAACCAAAGCCTCAGCCTTTCACTTTTAAAGAAGGGGACTCATCCTAAGCTCTCCCCAGCTAAAAGGTTAAAGGCCTGAGATGTAGGAATTCCACTTTGCAAGTTGTTCGCAA
>CAUJNA010003068.1:387500-397500 GCA_963377175.1 Effrenium voratum | reverse complement strand
TTCATGCAAACGTGTGACAACTTAGATTTTTAGTGTTGACGTGAAGAAATCTACAAATGTACCAAAGACACATTCAGCCGTTAAAAGGTTGCTTCAAACAAGCTTGTCTACAGTTGTGCTAGCATTTCAGTTACCCCTTCATCATTGAACCTGCACATGTGGAAACAATCGCTTGAAATATGCAGTAACTTGTAAAGCTCATACACTTTGAGCGGGACGTCTGAGCGGGATGTAACATCATCCCAAAAACTGCCCTTTTCATCATGAAATGATTAGGACATGGTTTCGCCTGAGTGGTCAAGACTAGGCCCCAAGAGAGAGAGAGAGAGAGAGAGAGAAACCAAACTGCAACTGGACATCAACAATAGAAGCAACTATTTGTAAATAAGTTTAACTCACAGCTTAACGCACTAGCCATATTTGCCGGTGGGCCCGGCAATAAAAAGGGGGTCTCCTATTAAGAGTTATGTTCAATCCAAAGGGTACCGCCAACTATCTCATCCCACTATGCACGGCAAGTGTATTTTTGCAGCAGCCATTAAGCATACAGCGAATCTCGTTCGCGCAAACATAAGGTTACGTGCACAAACAAAAGGTATAATTCGATGGTATGGTTCGGGTACAATTTGGGGTATGGTTCGGAAGCCAGATTTTTCTGCCGTAGAAATAGTAATTCTAACAGTAAGTGGGTGGCTTGCTATTCTTGAGTTAGACCCTTTTGGGACCCCTTGGCTTTTAAACGGGAAACCAAAAGATACCCGTCGCCATTTTTTGCTTGGGGGGTCTGATTCCTATCTCGAGACAGCCAGAGGCATTCGCAAGTGAGCCGGGCATTCCGAATCCCGTCTTAGGGGTCCGCAAGTGCTTCAAAGCTTACATTGGGAGCTAGACCAGCGGCCGGGGCAAAAAAGGAAGCCTCCAAAACACAATGCAAGGATGTAGTGCCCACATTGCTGGGTCATTCTGCAGAATAACCTGGAACCCAACCTTTTGGAACCTTGACTAGATATGGAAACCAAAAGGTACATGGTTCGGCTTTGGGGCTTTGGGCAAGTGAGATCAGCTTTTGGCCGCACAAGGGCAAACGAAGGAATGGAAGCCTCTTCCTGCCTCCTCCGACATGTACTGCAGGATGATCTGGCACCGCAGGTTCGGATGCCCAACCTGCGTCCGATCTGCTGACAGATTGGCCCCAGTGGTGGGCGAATTCGTTCACTTTAAGGGGGTGAGTCCTCTGCTTAATATAGTCCTCTGCATTCATCCAAAGTTCACAGTGCCCTCAAATCGACATGGAGCCCCAAAAGCCCTGCCAACAAAGATTCCTCCAAACATGAGGGCATTGGGGGAGCCTGTTCTTGGGAGTCTAATGGTTGAACATGCTTAACAAGTTTGTCTTGGAGAAACTGATCAAGCCAGAGCAGAGAAGATGCCCCTGCGATGCGGTTTTCTTGGTGGCGTGCAGAAGATTGCAACAAAGACTAAGTAACTTAAGTGGCGCTGTGGTGAGTACTATCATCCAAAGCATGGCATAATAATGTATTTGGGCCTGATATGACCTCTAGATTTTTTGAGCTCATCAAAAACAACGCCTCGGGGTGGGATCCCTCCATGTGAAGTATTTTGTCCAAACCTATTGGGAAGAAAACAAACCAACAGATCCCCCCCCCTTTCCCCCCGGCTCGTACCCGCTTACCCCCCGCTTGTGAAACCTTGTCCGAGTCGCCCCACAGCCATGCTGATGGGTCCACTCCACGTAGAGCTCCGAGCCCTGGTAGAACTTCATGGTTCCCTTGGTAGCCCCTGGCAGACATTTGCTCGGTGCCCCGAACGCCGTAAGCCATTTCTTTTGCAGAAGGGGCACCTATACGGGCCCTGGTTTGTCCTGTTTATGGGAATGCATATTATGGGAATGCACTTTTTCTTAGTTTTTGGGATGAGTTCTTTTATGGGAATGACCCCGATGTGAACCATCCAACTGGTAATGTCCTTAAAAGGTTCATTCCATTTCTCCTTCCCTACCTATCACACCGGCAAGTTGAGGCGCCGAGCAAACCATTTCTTTTTATGGGCTGGTTGGATTTGTTTTTTCGCGAGGGCACTAAGTAAAAGAAACCCACCCACTTTGGTTCCCATGCCGATTTTGAGACAAACCCTTATCCCCCCTCTTCTTTGTTCGGAGGCCAAAGGTCAACGCTTTTGGAGTTTGAAGGGAAACCGAAAAGGAGACCAGTCATTGGGATTGCGCAAGTTCGGCTGTGCTCTCTGCGAAGCAGTAGCTTGGGTTGTGTAAAGAAGGAATCCACTGGCTTGGCTTGTCCAAACTCCATTTGCTTAAGCCTCCTGGATAATAACTAAATGCCTATTCCCAGCAGTGATGAATTCCCTTCAAAACGACTTGGGGAAAATCAAACAGAAGCAACTAGAGGAGATGAGCACTTCCGCCTTCCACGGTGACGTCGTAGTTGTTGTCCCCATCCTTACACGCCGGCTTGCAGTCGTCCCCAATTTGATAACCCGCCGCCGCGTTGTTCTGGGAGTCGAAGAGCCGATTGGCATTCTGCACCTGCGAAGCGATTTGATTGCGAGATGGGAAGTTGCAAAGTGCCCAAGCTGTTCAACGGCGTACTGTGCCAAATTGGGGGCCCAGAAGATGGCGGTCCCTTTGGTTTCCGTGCAAACCAAGCTGAGATTGGTGCCCAGTTTCCCAGTGACCTTTTTTTCAATGAGGCTCTGGAATCCTCAGAAGGGCGAGCTTAAAGGTTTGTTTGCCCCTTGCGAGGAATTGAACCGTGGGATTACTTTTTGAGTTCTCTAGGCAGTTGACTACCAGCCACCAAGCCACCCAAGAAACATTATCATCTATCCCTCAGGCAATCGAGGCTTCCAGTTCTCACAACTGGGAACCGTCGCTTGAAACAAAAACCTCACCACGTTTTCTTGAGCACCAGCAAGTCCTCGGGGGGGGGGGGGGGACCTGCTCCCCAAACGAGCTCCATGCTTCTTTGTTCGCAAACCCCGCCCCAAAAAAAAAAAAAAAAAAAACGAGCTGCCAAAACAAAAGGAAAGCAACCCCCCACCAGCTCATTGCTCGCTCCCTCGCTCCCTCGCAAATTCGCTCCCCGAGGCGCGTTGTTGCTCTGCTCGCGGAGCTTGTTGTTGGATCCGCGGGGGCTGTTCAAGTACATGTCGGCCGCTGAGAGCCAAGGCGCTGCCTCAGCCGCAACGTTCGGGCGCAACGCGCGTCGTCTTGGCTTCCCTTGTAACAAAGCCGCAAAAAAACGGCGGAGGGGGGGTGTCCAACAAAAAGACAAACCCAAATAGGAGGAAGCTGAAAAAAGAATGGATCGTTTGGAATCAGGTGCCATGGTTCGTCTTGGGAGGAAACAAGTCTAGTGACTCTGGTAACGGAACCATTTCGAGTTGACCGTAAGAGAGGAACCCACCGAACAAGGAAGGCTGGAAAGCATGGAACAGCTGTTTCTTAGAGCCCGCTTTGGTCGGGACACCAAAAGGAAAGCATTCAAATGGCGATCTGGGAGCCCAAACAGGGTTCCAGTATTTGACAACCCCAAAGTGGACTCAAACCCAGGGGTGGTTGATTTCCCCAAAAGGAAAACCCCTGCGTTTAATTCTACCTTGGGGTAGTTTAAAAAAAAAAGAGAAAAAACACGGAACCTTGAGCCCAAACAGACATGTCCAAAGCAAATGGCAAAGCAAAAAGTTCAGGGCTAAGTGAGGCAATGCTGCAAGCAGCACCATAATTTTCACGGCGTTGGCCATGTGAACCATGTTAAGCAGGCGGGTGCTGCGATAAAGAGTGGCGATTTCCAGCTGCGGTCTTGACCCAAAAATGGCTGCTTGCGCAGGCGAGGCAACCACACAACTGGCACCCTGTTCCGTTTTGGACCTTGTGACTCGAACACGTGTCCAAGTGCGAAGGCGGGAAATCCCACCAATTGAGTCGAATCGCGTGGCGGCACCATGCGGGAACCTGAAGCTGGACATCTCTGCAGCTGGCGCATCACGCGAGTGCGCAAGCGCGTCCCCCCATCCCACATTTTTGTTGAATGCTCAGTTCCCAGTGGAATAAGCGCCATGGAAGGGGTCCCCTCCGAACATCTCTTGAACACTCGGATCTTCATTGACCGGGCCTTCCATTCTGCGACCTTTGGGAGGTTCCGCGGAAGATCCGGCGTGTTTCCGGTCCATTTGCCGCTGGCCAAAGGTTGGCTTAGCTCCAAAAGAAACGCGAGATCACTTGGCGGCCGGACCATGGGCGTATCATGGCTTATCAGTCCAAATTCAAAGACCCCCTGCGCTCAAGCTCAATTGAGCCCCCCTGCTTTATCCCAGATTTGCTCCTCAACATGGAGGATATGGGTCGCGCAACGGGGACCAAAGGAAAACCGACTCTCAAATTGTCCACCCACAAGCTTTCACATCCTTTAAGAACAGACCACAATTATCAGAGTGCGTTTTCTGAGAGCACCTATGCTTTTAACGGCTGGTTCACACAGGGGCAAAAATGAGCAGGGACACCGCCGCCATTTCAAGGAGCCCCATTTAGGGAACCCGACGCCATGTGCTTTACCTTGCCATTCCAAGGGGCCATGAGCCGGAGTGCTCCTTGCAGCCGTTGCTATCTTGCCCTTACAAGAGGCGGAGCGCCGAGATCGCCGAGGCCATGTAGACCTGCATGCACCCCTGAACTGTGGGCTAGATCAAACACGAAGGCCATAGAAATCACGAAGGGTTGCTTGAAGCATTTGTTAAGCCCACCCACCCAACAACAAAACACGTAGGTGTCGTTGAACCATGGCTGTTGCACAACCAAAGTCAAACGTTCACATAAAGAGTCCCTTTGCAAGGATGGTGCCTTGCTGTCCATCCCAGCTGCAATTGCAGAGTGTCAACGAGGGATCCCTGTAGAAAGGCCCAGGGGCGTGACGCGTGGATGGACCAGCCTACTGTCAAGATGAGATAGCTTATCTGGCGCAACGCAAGGTAGCTTGACTCCACCGATATCTCCACCGTGGTCCATGCTTTTGCGTTTGCCTTACCGGAGGGTCATCCCAAGCCAACTGAAGACGACGTGAGACGCATACTGTGTTGCTGCTCTTTGGACTCTGGAAGCCCAAACGTTGGTGGGGCCCAGCAGTTTGGATGAACATCAAATAAGCCCAGGTGACATCCCCTGAAAGCCACCCCAAAGCCTCTCTGGGCTGTTGAAAAAGAAAATCAACAAGCCATCCGCGGTTCCGGAAATCAAGCAACTCAAACCTCAGCAAGTCCCAAATCTGGACACTCTTTGACCCCCTCCCCAACCCCGGCCTTCGTCTCGGACAGCGTTGTGCTCTCGAAGTCCGAGTGTTGGGAGTCGATGTACGTCTCCGCGCTGACGGAGCAGGATCAGACTCATTGCGAGTGGGTTTCTGAAGGCACCTCGCAAGCCTTGCAAGCCTTGCCGATCGAGGCGTTTAGGCCCAAAATGCCTGCGGGGCATGCGAGTACGAATCTCCAGTATGGGCCCTCTGTTAGACATCATTTGCATGAATCATGGAGATTCACGCCCACCCGCCATGTTTTGAAGGGTTCCTTACTGAAACTCATAGCCATTTTGCGAAAATGATCGAGGGAGGTGTTGGCTGATATCACTGATATCTTTGAAGCATACGGCCAGATCAAATCATCTGAAAGGGCCCCTCATCAGTTTATCAAGACTTGCCAACCACGTGATGGTCAAAGACAATACGCATCGCGGCCGCCTCAAAGGGAAACCAGGGAAACCTGGCTTGGAAGATATAGTATTGGCATCGGATCCTTGGCCATGGTCAAGCTATGTTTATGAAGCAGTGACACGGTCAGTGAAAGAAATGGGAATCCGTAAGCTTGCTGTTGCAACTTTTGAGGTGGGATGGGTGGCGAAGTACCTACGCACAAGGTCGCTCGCATTGCTTGACCACACCGACACCTCCTGCTGGTGGAGAGCAACAAGTGTGTGTAGGCGAGTTTGAAACACAGGAACGAATCATTAGGGACCCCCCCCCCCTCAGAGGCGAATTTCCTGTTTGCATGAAACCGGCACAATAGATCAGAGAATGGAACTGTCCAAGTCTTTTCTACTTGTATTGTGCGCCTGATGGCTTGGCCCATCAAGCCTTCATTGGTCGCCGTTGAACATTGAACAGGGTTGACCGCCCGATTGAACCAATCAGGTTGCCTAAGGCAGACTCTAAGGTACTTTGGTCCTTTTGAATCAACAGGCACAAAGACCGCGTGTCTGGCAAATACTGATACTCGTTTGAGACTACTTTCGTATCATCAGGGCATCGTGTTGGGTGACGTGGAGTGCAACAGAATGGTGTTCCACTCGTTCTGTGGCATCCTACAATGCAAGCCACTGTGCCTGCTGGGCACTGCGTGCTACAATCAACTGGCACTCACCGATCTGACAGCCTGCTTCATGCTTAGAGCCAAGGACTTTTCTGCGATGCGCATGCGCTTTCATAAGGCTTTCGGCTTTAGCCAAAGATGCGGCTCATTAATGGCCTTGGCAAGTCGGGTCAAACCTACAAGCACCCCGGATGGCAGAAAGACATGATGACCCATCCGCAAAGAACGTGCAACCTTTCCTGCTGGGATGGACATGGTTGGACTGCTGGACACAGGCAGCAAAATACTCACCCATTTCCAGATGTCACGCTCCTTGCGCCCCTGCTCTTTCCACGGCACGCCCCACTGAACTGCAAAGACCTGCACCTTTGGAGGTCAGCTAAGCAGGCTGGTCCAGCCAGTGTTTGAGCACATGTTCCACTTTACCGTGACAAACAAACATGGCCGTGCTACCACCGACCTCACAATAAACTTCAGAAGTTTCTGACAAGGCATCATGGGTGAATAGCTCAAACCGACTCACCGCATCAGCTCAGGCACCCTTCTGAAAGAACTTGTGAGCCAATGCTGCCTCCGGCGTTGGCCTTGTCGAGGAGTCAGCTTGCAAGCCTCAGCTTCTGCTACATGATCTGCGACAAGCCTCTTACTCAACATTTATCTGTGGGTAAAGTCGCCGCAAAATAAATCAACATCCGTTTCTTTCCTGCCGAGCAAAAACAGTCTCAACAAATGGGCTTCACTACTATTGAGAGCTTACCCTCCCATTGAGGAAGCTTCGGCTGTGCCGACCCTCACTGCAGGCTACAACAAGCAAAACGATCTGCGCTTCTGCGGGAATTCTAGCATTTCGAGGCTGCGTGTTTGTTTGTTTGCTTGCTTGCTTGTTTGTTTGTTCCCATCTTGTCGCATTGTTCTCCTTGTTTTGACTTGTTGTTCGCTTGCGTTGGACGAAAGCCGTGGTCAACTCTTGTAACCTGCTGATACTCCGGCATGCGTTCGTATATTTGTTTCTCCCAATGGGTTTGCAGTGCTCTGGCGCCGCTTGGGAGTTCCAGCTCAAACATCACCACTGTTCACTACGATTCACAAAGCACACCTTGGCCGCTTCTGCTCAAAAGTCACAACTTGTCAAAGCAAGCAATCACAAAGGCAGGCGGGCTCCAGAGTGAGTGCTCTTGCAAGTCAAGTAGGTCAACAAAAAACAACCCATACCTGTAGTTGTGCAAGGGCCCGTCCCTTAACTCGCTGCAAACCGATGGGGGAATCCCATAGAAGCCTATCACGTCCAAGTTGTTGTCGCATGCCAAGTTGCAGTGCTCCAGGAGGCCGGCCAGGTGTGCCACCATGCCTCCCAGGAACAAGAGGGCCGAAGGGTCCAGAGTCCAACGGGTTTGGGGCACATCAGTCACGGTATTCGCCTGCAAAGTCTCATGGAGCCCTGAAAAGGGCTCCCCACCGTGTTGGTTAAGCTCATGTTAACTTACGACAAAGTCAAGCTCCACTGTGCGTCATCCCACACAAGAACGGCATGAAGTACAGGGCGTCATAGGGATGGTTGATGCACTCAAACAGGGAACCCCTGAACTTGACTCGAGCTCAGGTCACTTTTACCGGCGGCAAGTTGTGGCACTTAGCCCAACGAAGCCGTGGCCTTGGTGCCGGCTCTCCGGGACGCCCTTGGGGGGCGTCTTGAGTGCCTCCTGGCCGTGAATGGCTGGATGCCCAAAACCTGATGACTGGTGGCTCAACATCGGAACTGTACCATTTGCCAACCGAGTTTGGGTCCTCCAGCAGGAATGGCAGGGGCCGAGAGGGTGGATCAAAGGACGCCAGCGGCCGCACCTCACAGCCCCTGCGTTTCATGGCCTGGGGGGTCCAACGATGCATGAATGCACGCCAAGGCGCGCGTGGGTTCAATGAATCGATGGCCACGTTGCCTGCCGTGTGCCCGCGGCTGCACATCGAGCTACCAGATTGAACGGCCGGAAATCAGCGACCCTCTTGCTGGTTGCACCCCAAGGTTTTGGCATCAAGATCTTGCATCCGGGCATTCACTAGCTCAAGGCAAAAAATACTTGCAGCGGTGCCCACATTCACTTTGCAAGAGGCGCCTTTTGCGTTCAAGAAGTCCCCGTTGGCGCCGAAGTGCTTAGAGCAAAAGCTTCCGCAGGTCACCAGGGGCAGCCTTAGATGGCCGTGGCCGTCTCAACTTCTGGGGCCCAACAGCTCCCTCAGGCCTCGCCCGTGCCAGTACGGCTCAATTCAGGAGATACTGGCAGCAAGCCAAGGAGCGGAAAGGGTCCACACACCTTCATCATTTCGTGGAGCATCTCATTGTTTGTCTCACCCTGGCCGGCAACTGCCAAACGTAAGATACGCAAGCGTGTCTGACGGGCAGCGCACGTTCCCTATGCAAGCCGTTGCAAGAGGAGCTTGCCCCCAAGACCTGGGTATTTTGCATTTGGGCGTGTTCCCAAAATGGTGGGTTTCTCTTGGTTTCCCTCTAAAGCCCAAAATAACGGTACCCTCAAACAAAGACGGACCCATTTCACCTGTTGGAAATTACAAGCCCAAGAGCTGGCTCAATGTCAACGAAAACGGATCTGGTGGCCTGAAACAAGACGGCGCTCGTGGCCAGCTCAAAGAGCGTCGCGGCCGCGCTCCACATGTCAATGGGGAAGCTGTAGTCCTGGGTGGCTGGGCCATTGTATCCATTTCCATTCGGCTGTGTTCGCCTGTTCCCCCCAGGGTGCGACCCAAAGCGACACCACCACCGGCGGCGTGACAAAGTCTCTGAGGCGCCCGCAGCCCGCCACAGGCAACACGCACACTCCCAAACAAGTGTGACACATTGAGCCCGCCCCCGACCAGCAAGGACCACCGGACCCAGACAGAGCTGACCCTGAGCTCCAAGACAGTCCACACCACTCGGCTGAATAGTTGTGACAGATCCAGACGGTGGCACCCACCAGCACCAACCCAGACATTTCTGACAGAAGACCAGGTTGCCGATGACATGCAAAAGTGGAGTCCTTTGAAAAATAGTGTTTTGGCTAATGACCGAGGAATCAACAAAAACTGGCCAGCAGCTAGAGCTTGAAGCTGAGTAGCTTGTGGCTTGATTGCGCCCTCGCGGGTCTCAACACATAATGGCTGACAAGCAGCACCTTGCAAGCCACCCACACACTTCCTCCACTTCTCTTTGGCTGCGCGGGGGAATTATCATCTCAAACGTTCAGCAATTCACCCAATTTACTTGGCATGCCAAGACGCCAGTCCGAGGATAATCTCCTGAGCGTCAAGACGTCGTCAAGACTCCGCGCTCTGCAACTAGGCCCCTCATTTCTGCGCCCAGGAAGAATGCCTCTGTGCGGTTGGAACAATGCACATGTCACTATTGAAAAGAACAGAGTTCAATAATCGCTACAGTGCCTGTATGGGGACCTTCCAGCGAATGGACAGCCATTGAGAATTCCGCAGCGAGGGCAAATCCAAGTGGCTGGAGCACGGTAGTTCCGTGGCATGAGCTGATCCTCGGGAGCCCGATCGGCATCCAGCGAATCTCCCCAAAGCCAGAAAGCGGCACAAGATGGCACAGGCAAAATCC
>CAUJNA010003068.1:367500-382500 GCA_963377175.1 Effrenium voratum | reverse complement strand
TGTCTGTCTCTCTGCCTGCCTGTCTGTGTGTCTCTCTGTCTGTCTGTCTGTCTGTCTGTCTGTCTGTCTGTCTGTCTGCCCGTCTGCCTGTCTGTCTGTCTGGCTGTCTGCCTGTCTGTGTTGTGGTTGTGTTTGTGTGTTTGTGGGTGCTATGACTGTGTCTGTGTCTATGTGCCTGCCACAGGCCTCTCCTCCAATCTTATTACGCGACCCCCTTCTCTCAAGCTAGCAAGAGCTACTTTTGGAAAAGAAGCAGTTTCCGTTAAAACCCCTGACAGAAAAACAAAAACACACACACACACACGACAACCGCACCCGGACTAACTTCAAAACTTCAAACAAGGGAAAAAGGTAAACGTAAACTCAAGGCCTTCCCCGAGCTTCTCCTCGATGACAAAGCGGTTGCCGGGCCCGCAGCGATCGCCCTTGGAGACCTCTGACACATGGACTGCAAGCTGGCACATGGCAATGGCAACGACACCCCTTTGCTTCGACCGGCGCCCATGGGTTGCTTCAAACCTGCCCACCATTCTTTGACACACACACACACAAATGCAAGATATGGATGTTTCGAGTTTGCTAAAATAACTCGCCACAAGAACCCAAAGGTTTTACACCAAAGGATTCCACCTGGAAGTCGTCCAAGTCCGCCTCGAGTGCAGCCAACTCCGAGAAGACCTGCTGCCCATTGATCTCAACATGACAATGGGCCCCACCTTTGAATCAGCCAAAAGGGGCTCCCCGAATCAAGCAGGGAGTGCATTCGAATCGCTGTAGCTGGCCTCTTTGGATCCAAAATGCTCGGCTTAAAACGCTCACATGCGAGCCCAGTCAGGGGCTTCGTCTCACGCCATCCGGAGCTGGCGCTCAACCCCTGCCATCCTCCAACAGCAAAGAAGGAGACCTTCCCTTCCAGCAGTTTGCTGGTATGAAGGCACCAACCTGGGAGGCCTGAACAACACCCCCTTCACAATTGCCGCTTCCCAACATCATCCTATCACTACACCAAACAGCCATGGTTGCCAAACCAGCCCAACTTCTGCTAACCGGGTTTCTCTGCAACCCAGTACGTTCTTGATTGCAAAAAAATGGGGATCCAGGCGAGCCCTTGAAGTTTCCGTTCGGGGATTCGGCCTGAAGCTCTTTGGCCTCCAGCACCCGCAGATTCTCGGGCTTCAGATCCTTGACCGCCCCGCTGGCCAGCTTCACCCGCCACCTGCCCGAGTCCTGCATGAAGGCCTCCGCCTGAACGGCCAAGAATCTGAGCTTGGCAGATCTCATGTCGTGTCTCACCCTGTCTCCTCCAACAGACGCAATCCGCGAAGGGGCCTTTTGAAAAAAAAAGGTTGGTTCCTGACTTGGCCACGCCCCTCCGCCCAGCGCCACCTCCCCTTTCTGGTCGTTCAGCTCGGCAGTCTTCAGCCCATGCAGAACCACCAAGCACCCCGCAGAAATTGTGGGAACCGCTGGGGTCTTCCCTTCCTCCTCCTTGGGGCCAGCCAGCGCGGGGCCAGCAAGCGGAGCGAACATGCTGGCAAAAGGCGTGTTTATGTAACATGATCTCAGACCGGCATGTCCATTTCGATGCGCTTGTGGAATGGTTCCACATAGGTTTGAGATCAGGCAAGCAACGCCAACATTGCAAGCTCACAATAACACATGAAGCGGTTCATCCAAAAAAGGCAGCCTGTCCTTAAAGTCCTTGTAGGCCTGTGGAGCCTGCAGCTCTGGCCCAGTGGAGGGCCCCACCCAGTCGTCAGGCGGGGGCCGATCTGCGGGCGCCTCCAACTCCAGATTCTCCGCCTTGAAGTCGTGGCACTTGCCGCTGCCCAACCTGCACGGCATGCAGTGGCGAGCGCATGCTCGAACACAGCCGTCCTTTGTGAAAAGTTGAGGGCCCAGTCGCAGCCAATTCGCCAAAGCAGTGCAGTTTGGCTGACTGGGGGCTGGCTGACGCAAAGGCGAGTTGGCCTAGAGCCATCAGCTGGCAAGAGTGAACGCACGCCTGGCCACCCCCGGCCTCACCCTCCACCTCTGCCGCGCCGGCACGTAGTCCTCGACAACGCCCACCTGCCCGTTGCGCTGCACGTGCAGCGCCTTGAGCCTCACCTGGCAGCCCGGGTGCAGCTCCTGAGGCACGGCCGTGCACAAAGCTGCGCTCGGGGGGGAAACGCCCGAAGGACGCGTTCGCATTTTGCCGCCTGGCCACACGCAAACAATGGAAAACAAAGAAATCAACGGATGCCCGATCTTGCATCAGCCAGGGTCCGGGCCCCGCCATTGAAAAAATCTAGGCTAAAGCCAAAAACAACATGGTGGCGTGTCGTTCCAACGGTCACAATAAGTGGCAGCCTTGCGAAATTGGAATCAGGGCTTCTTGAAGATGCCTAGGAGCTCCTGTGAACAGGAGCCGAGGGCAAGGGGTTCCGAGCCCTGGCCCAACATTCCAACACATCATCACTGACCGCTTGCGCTTCCTTGCGCAAAGGTACCACAGACCATTTTGCTTCCCTACACTCTGATACAATTCGCGGCAGTATGCCAAAGAAAAGCGACCGTGCCGCAATTGGCTCCAACACGGGCGATCGTGCTGTAAACCAACATGCCTTCCCAAATGCTGTCACCCCCCCCTTTAAAAAGAGAGTTGAGAATAAAGTAACTTGCCTTCTCAGGCAGACCCAGCCAAGTGTGCCAACTTTTCCGCGAGTGTCCTTCTTGAGGATGCCCCACGCAACCCGCGGCGTGCGTGACTTCTCCCGCATGGTCGGGGATCATCTGACGGCTGCCATATCTACGGCTTGAGGCCAGTTGATAGATCTGAACCTTTTGAAGGCGCACATTCTGCCAGTTGCTGGTCCTTGTTCACCCTTGACGGCTTCTGATGCTTCCTTTTGGGTCTTGCTGCGCTTGGCACGGCATATCGTGAAATGTTGCTTCCATGCATTGAAGCCAGTCAGCCTTGGAAACTCCTTGCCGTGATTGAACGTGCATGGACGCAACAAGGTTTTGGCAGCGTCTATCTATTCATGATCACCAAAGCTCTGAGATGTTGTAGGGGGGCTCCATGTCGGATTGGTGAAACCCAATACATTCGGGTGCCGGCATCTTCCCATTTTCAGCTCCGAGCCATCCCACAAGGCTTGGTGCGACGATTTTGTGCCCACAGCACTGCCAAAATGATCGCCGGGCCGAGTCCTGACTCATCCCTGGCCCAGGAGTTTCCCGAACTGAATGGCCGTGTCAGGAGTTCGGGGTCAGAGCCCAAAAGACTTCAAATACACTGGCATGTTGGCCGAGCCCGAAGGGCCCCAAAGTCCCTTCCGAACGCCACTTGAGAACTGGCCTCCGGCAATTGCTTGAGAAGCGGCCTGTTTCACCTCTTTTTATTTTTTTTCGGCCAGTTTGCTCACTTCAGTGGCCAGCTGCGGTGGCTCTAGGGCCAGCGCTTGGACCCTAGAGCAACGAGCTCGCAGTCGAAGAGCAGGGTCGCGTTGCCGGGGATTGGGCCTCAGCTGTCTGCCTGTTGCCAGGTTATCTTTCGCCCACGCCCAAGGGAACATCAGTGTGCTGAAATCAAAGTGACTTAAAGCCTACAAGTTGCAAGGCAAACGTGTTTCAGAGTTGGGACACCTGCCCAAAGCTTGCACGCTTTCTTTGCGGCTTTTGCGATTAGAGAGTATAAACCTGCCAGCCATGAGCTACTTCTGAAATGCCCTTCCAAAACTCATACTGACAGCAACCCATTGTGATAGGTCAGCCCGGCCCCACTACGAGATCATTCTGACCTGTGTTGCGATGATTGGTTCATATCATCAAGTCGCAGCCTTCAAAGTCCGCAACACGTCAGTTCCGGGGTTTCGCGCCCACGCCCCTACTCCCATAGCCCAGCTTGGGCGGGATCTTCAGCTGCCTGGCACAGGAGCCACCCACTCCGCACTCAACAGCCTTGCAAAGAGTTTTGTGTATTGTCTTTGCCCGTGTGCCAATTGCAGCACAGGTTGACAGTCCTCACCTGCACCCTCTGCACAAGTGGTTGCAGCATAGACGTTGTTGGCTATCTGAACTGTCGTGCACTCCGCCACTTTGTGTCATAACTAGTGCTGATAGCTGGCCCACCCCAAATCAGAAGCATCCCGAAACAACAGGTGAACTTTAGCTCAAAGCGATGCTCAACGTGGCCAATCTGCTTCTTCTAAGAACTTTGGTCAAACGAATGCCCTCGGTTCTGCTGGCAGCTTGCCTTTTGCCACCGACCTTCATGGAGAGGATGCCCTCATCCCAGCCAGGAATCACCTAAGTGCAGTCATGCTGCAGTGAGGAATCACCTAAGTGCAGTCATGCTGCAGTGATGCCAAGGACGGGCTCCTGCCTAAAGATCAGCTAGCATCGGCATTGGGAGTGCTCGTGCTGATGGAAAACAATTCCAGCGCCATCATGTCTTATGGCGTGGAGGTGAAGGGTGAAAGTCGGAGCCTCCCACACGCATGCTCCTCATGAGCGAGGAAGCTCGCTCTTGTCATGCCTTGGGCATCATGATATTGCGGACACCCGTCCTTCCTGCCTTCCTGCCTTCCTGCCTTTCCGCCTTCCTGCTTTCCTGCCTTCCTTCCTGTCCTTCCTTTTTGGTTTCAGCACGGGTCAACAACTAGTTGAGAAGAATTGTTGGGAGGATGCTATGTGTGTGCTCAGAGGTGTTGGGCCCCGTGCCTGGCCAGTGCCCACAGGGAACTCCAAGGGATCTCGGCGCAGGTTTGAGAAGAATGTGACGGCTGAGGGCCCAGAAAGAAACACGCCACCAATTCAAAGGTCCTCCAGCAGTCCCTTTGATGCAAGGGAACAATGAATGGAGGGGGTGTTGGGCCTATATTTCCCAGGTGGGACTGAATCGATGGGCCAAGGTATCAATTAGCTAGTACGTTGGTGATGGGACGCTGGGCACCCTGAGCACCTGAGGAACATAGGGGACCCTCAGAAGAGCAGCAAGTCATGCGGATAGAATCGTGATGGCAGCATCCAATTTTAACATGCTGAAAATGCATTTATGCAAAACAAGGCGATGGGATGAAAACGAAGCAAGCCATAGCTGATACAAATTCATTCACACGCACAGGCAGTTGAGTTCGACTCTTGCTTTTCGGGTCGGCACCGCCATGTAGTTTGGGAGCCAGTTCAAGCTGAAAGTCAAAACTGTGACCGTCTAGTCTTGAGAGTTTATGTTAAGCTATGGGTTCCAGGGACTTTGGAAAGATCTCTGTCAGTTCTGAGTTCTGAAGTGTGATTGGCTTGAAACAAGCTAGCGCAAGCAATGAGCCACTGGAGCAGGCTCTCACACAATCTGCTGACATGTACTTCTGCTTTAATGCTGGCAAACGCTTTGAGGTCGTTGTGTTGCTTGCCCCTACCTGTGGCATACACATGCGGCCAGCGCACCAGCGAAAAAGCCAAGAATGGGTCCAGTATGAAATGCAAACACGCATGCGTACAGGCAGGCAAATCAAACAACTCACAAACAACGAGCCCCCTAGGCCCAGTGTCAGGAACCCATGCTGGCCGCGGTTGGAGGTCCGTCGCCCTGAGCGCCGGGCCCCTGGAGAGCGAGGAGTCGAACACCTCTCAGGCACTGTCAAGGTATGCAGGGTTCTGGGTTCCTCTGTGAAAAGGCTGTCATGGAGTTGTTGTCCATGTTCGGCTGGCCTTTAACTTTAGAGATCCATGTGCCTGTCCCGCCTCTGCCTGACAGCCCACACCCGGCCTTACCATTTTCCAAGGTCCCAGTGTAGTGCCTCAGCCAGAACATGGGCAGCAATTTGCGTGAACTGCTTTCATAGGTTATTACCTGTTGGGGCAGCCTTCCATTTGGGCGCCCTTGATTTGGCGTGGGGGTCGGAAGGGGATAGTGTGACAGGTTGAGGGTTTGGTTGGTTTGGTTGAGGCCTAGGGTGACGCAGTAGTTCCAAAACAGGTCTAGCGGTGGTGTGGGGTCAGTTCGGGCCTATCTGTCTGTCTCAATGACTGGCTGATAAATGGCCTTGGTGTGCTACAGGCTGTCACTTCCACACAAGCACCACTGCAGCCAACCACTGGTAACAAAACTCTCATTGCATCACTTCTGGTGCTCATGTCCCTGAAATCTGTGGTCCATTTTGGTGCCCAGTCGCACATTAACATCAACCCCAACATGCCAATGGAACAACTGACAAAGGGTACGACCTGGTCGCCAAAGGTCTGAGGCAAGGGCACGCGCACCGTCTGCCCTTTCACGGGGGCATCTCCAGTGCCAACCACCTGGACCAAGGCAAATGGCTAAAGCCCTTGCAAATCCGAAGGTGTGTCAGCAGAAAGTGACATCACCCGAAAAGGACGCAACATGACCCAACTAAACGAGAGCACTGGCCTCACACAAGTTGAGACATATGAGATTCCTCATGGACCCTAGGAAGGTGAGAAAAAAGAAAAAATGCAGTACTGCCGAGCGAGAACAAACAGTATTGAGCCCCCCTTTGACCGCCGAATAGCGTCAAGAAGCGCGTCTTGTACTTTCAATCCAGGTGCCGACCTGTGCCAACATACCGGACAACTGACAATTTGAGAGTCGAAGCAGAACTGGATAATTAACTGACACGAAGCAAGCAAATGCGTCCAAAAGCGTCGTTTTACCAGAATGGTCACGGATTTGGGCCGCCAACAAAGTGCCGCAAACCCGAAAGCTCTCGCCTTGCCTTTTGCACAGGCCCGTCCCAACCGACTCAATTTCAACTACGCCTTGCCGCGGTTTGCTGGGTGTTGATCATGATGGTCCTGTTCACTACCATCACTATGGCCAGGACTTCACATCAAACCCCAGCCCTCAGGTGCCCCTCTTTGAGTTGCACCATGTCGGCGGTCAGCACGAATGCCATGCGTCGGCTCTCTGCATTTGATGTAGGCCACTCGTTGCTTCGCAATGTGGCGCTTGCACAAGAGGCCAGGCGCTTCAGAAGACACCCTCGCTGCTCCTTGGCTGAAACCCAACAAGGCTCAGGCCCATTTTTCAGTTGGTCAAACCGCCACTCACAGTGCCTATGGTTTTCTCTGGCCGTTCTAATCGAGAACTGGCAAAGCTCCAAGAAGAGCCTTTCTGGATGGTATTTGGCCCACCTCATGTAGGTCTTTGATCCCGTCGAAGAATCGCTGAGGCCCTGGCCCCAAACCAAGGGCCACACGACGGTCGGCCTTCTCCTGCTCCAAGTGGCTCAGCCTTGGGAGGCTTGGCATCAGCCACCAACAATCGCTTTGGACAGCTTCGTCGCAGCCCAAACACAGCGAGCCAAGCCACAGATGCAGGGACGGGCAAGGACCTGAAACATGCATAGCATGGTGGGCCAAGCCGGCAAACGCGCAATCAAGGATCTAAGTGGTGAAAGGGAGCCTAACCGTCAACCAGCCAGCCTGGGGATAGGAGGAACCTTGGTCATACCATGGGTTGGACAGGGTGGGGGGATGTGGTAATTGTTGGATGGACCAAGCCCATGGGGTAAATGCGCCTAGATTATAGCTGCTCATTGACATCCAACCGCTACGCCACTCAAAAGCGGGCGGCCTTAAGTCAGTGGCTCAGCACACATCCACTTTGAGTTCACTACCTCCAAGCGAGTCGACAGATTTGCCGATGACAGGAACACGTATAAACAAGTGCTCTACCGAAAGGTGGTGGGAACGTACCACTTGAGGATCTTCTGTTTCTTTGAGCCAACTGGGCTTCGTAAAAGGACGAGGGCTGAAGGGGCGTCAGTCAGAGGGATTCCTCAGTTTTGGGGGGCTTGCGGGGCCCTTTACCCTTCCAGGCAAGCCACGCTTTCTTGGTCCAGTTGGCCTGCCCGGGGTTGCGGTCCTGGCATTTGCTGGAACGATTTTGGTGCTCCCACGGTGGGCCTGGTTGCTTTCGAGAACCTGGGACATTTGATGAGGAAGGAACCATTGCAAGGCCTGGCTCAAGCACGCTAGAGCACTCACACTCACCTGCGCTACACACGGAACTGAACAAATATTGAGTGCGTGTGGTGTGCAAAGCGGTTTGGTATCGCAAGGGAAGGATTTGCCCTTCTAAACCGCCACGCGTCAGCCGGACGCTCCTTGCGTGACAGCACCTTCTGGACCCACGCAACGCCCTCATCGCCGCGGTTGAGAGCTCCCTGCATATTCTCCTGGTCAGTTTTCACTTTGTTGTGTGGCTTGCATATCCCAAGCCGCAAACTTCAAACCTGCAAACGTTGCTTCCACCCACTCCGATTGAAAACCAACATGTCGTGCCACAAGTGCAGCCATTTTACCGCCACAGTATAATTATGTGCAAATCAAACCTCCGAAGAGGTAAGAGTGTGTGGCTTGTAAACACGCCGAGACAAGGTGCATGCTCGATTCATCAAACCCGCCGCTGGTTCCTCCTGCCCAAACCACCTCCTACCCCAGAACAAAAAAATCTAAAGCCCTTACTGAAGTTTTCTCTGCGCAACCTTGCCCTGAATGCACTCGGGACCTGGAGGGCTATTGCAAATGTTCAAGGGTCCTCACTAATGCTCAATCCTCACTGAAGCCATCGTTACCATCGTGTCAGGCACAATGGTTGAGCATGCTTCACGTTTTCTGGCAGCACGCACCGAGCAGATCACCTGAGTCGCCGCTCTCGTAAGATCCTCAAGCAACCAGACGGCTCAATCTGCTGTAGTTCATGTCAACTAGGCGATGGCTTGATCCCATCTAGCGAGGCAAAGTGGCCCTGGTGTGGCCCTGTCGTAGCCTGTCGTCTGTCGTGGCCGTGTCAGGCGACGCCCGGAAAGACAGCATCGCTTGTGAAGCGTTCTGGGCAGCGCCAGCCCGAGGCCAGCCCGCGCCCCCCACGCGGCCTTGCAGAGGAGGCGGCCGGCCATAACGCCCAGATCATGAGCAGTTGGACAACTGTGTTGCACCGAGGCAATTCCGAATCCATCTGACCAGGCCACGACGGGCCCACGGCGGACGGGAAGACTATGGGAAGACTACGGGAACATCTTCTTAGGGTACGCTTAGCTTTGTCCTTGTGACAAAGCAATCCTCCATGTGTCACGGTTAAGTCGCACAAGAACACAGTTATTCTATTGCATGTCGTTTTCAAGGACGCTCGTTGTTCTTTAGGACGCTCACTTTTCTTTTTGTCGTCAGATGGTCACCTCCTTTTCTTCTGCACTCCTCCACAAAGCGGTGGACATCCACCGCCCCAGTCCGCATCAGCCTTAGCGGCGGGTGAGGTTACCACAAGACAGGCATGTTCTGACCGCTGAGCTCTGGGCATTTCGTAGGCTTTGAGCCTTGGCGCATGCGCAAAGTGAATTTGTTTTGTGCTGCAGGAAGGTGTGGAAGCATGCATGCTCCAAGAGTCAGAGGACCGACAAGTTCAGACTCTCTCGCCGCCCCAGGGCCCAGTGCTTGCAGCGTCGCCCATGAAATCGCAGCAGTTGGCCTCTCTACGCCCTCTGCGATCTTCCCGCGCCAGTCCAGGGGCAAGGCTTAGATCTTGGCAGCACTGTGTCAATTTCCCGGAAAAGGCTGGACGCCTGGCAGCGGAAAGAACAGCCAATCCTGACCCGGAATTTAGCTCAACATGGTGAGCCTTCACTTGACACCCAACGCGCCCAACGCGAAATCCAGTGGCCTCCCTTGCGGCCAGCAGCGCGGGGCCAGGATCGCGCGCCACTACCTCTGCTGGCGTCTCTTCCACCAACTCCGGCACCTAGAGGAAAGCATCAGCCGGCACCCGTCCACTCGTCGCCAGTGCCGCTCAAGGGGCAACAGCAACACAAGTGGGGATCTTCAAACTCCAGATCAACGAGAAGTGATTGCCCAACAAGCCAGAACGGCTCTTCAAACTCAAATGCTCGGCAAAAACGGACCGGACCGCCCCCGCCTCACTGGCCTCCACGTCTCGCTGCAAGACCCCATCAATGTGGGCCACCTGCATGGCCCAGGATGCAAATCGCTGTGCAACAAGGGCCCCCCCCTTTGGGATGGCTTTTGAAAGGGGACAAAACATTCGTTGTTCGGGTGACCTGCCGAAGCTTGTCACACACTTCTCAAGCGTGCCCAGCCACGTACCAAATCTGAGACCTCTGACTGCATGCCTGGGAGATGTCAGCCTTGCTCATTGGATTCTGCGTGGAGGTGCCTCTTGCCCTGCCCTGCTGAAAGCAAGCCAGCTGTCAGTCACGTGAAGTACACGCAACGAAAACGTGAGCAACCAGACGCCGCAACAAGGCATAGATCACTGAAGCTACATACAAGCTTTGCACTTGCTGGTGACCCAAATCGTCAACCAATTCGGATAATGAGCAAATGAATCAAGCGCTCGCCTGTGTAGGCCTTTGTGGCAGTTCGTTGTTTCCTGCCAGTTGTCGGCTTTCTTCGGTGTTGTTTCTCTCTTTCCGCCTCTCGCTCTGCATTGCATTTTCGGGCAGAGCCTCGGGAAATCTCGGGATACAACAGGCCGCCGCGATAGGGCCACACCGTTAGCAACCAGCACTTCAGCCAACCCAGCTACCCAAGTTATCGCGTCAGCTCCACAATTGAACATCGTGTTGCGAAAGCTATGACACCGGAACAGCACCTCGATCATTCTGCACAAGTCGCAGATTCTTGAGTGGCAAGCAAATCCCGCAGCAGTGCCAGCACAAAGCTCCCATTTCACTATTGACTATTGATGCTTTCAACCTGTATATGATCAAGTTCCTGGCTTTGCTGGAGTTCCATGTAAAGCGTCTTTTTGGTAAGGGAGGACAATAACCTTGGCTTGCCAGGCGTCATTGCCCAGGCCTTCTCGATCAATGTGGACATCTCCTCCACACCTCTGAGCGCTTGGCATAGTGGCGAGCTACGAGACGTTCGGGCACATCGTGGCCCACACAGGGCTTGCAACCAAAACGCAAGGATTCCCACATGTTTACCTGTTGCTATATTAGCCAGTCAGCAACAAGAGATGCCATACTTACGTTTGACCACTACGTGTTAGAGCTTGACACCAAAGGAACTTGACGCAAACTCGCGCAGAATGAATCAAATGACACAGTGTCAGGATCGAACAACTTTGCCGGAGTTCAACTTTTCAGCATGAGGTATAGTTGTGTTGCTTGTTCTTGGTCTTGATCTTGTTCGTTCTCTCGCTGGTCGTCTTTCTCTTCGCTGTCTTGCTGCTGGTGCTAGTGTTGCTGCTTTTGCTGTTGCTGCCACCCCTGAAAACATCGGCAAGGGTCAAGCTACATATTCCCTAAAGGGACTGAACCATCCACAGCAAACTGAAGCAAAATGAGTCAAGGCCTAAGCTGGAACCCCAGCATATCTCTGAACGCTGGAAGGAACTATGTAGGCCAACTCAGCGAAACACCACCCCGCCATACTCGGGAGGTCGGGCATAAAGAATTCGAGCCGGGGATGTGGCGGTTCGACGTGGTCAGGAAAACGAAGGCATGCTCGCAGGTCCGGGTTCATTTCTTGTTCACTTACGCCCCACTGAGCCCAGGACATTTGTCCAAGTGCTCAACTGCATTTGAGCTCCTGGCAGGGCAATGTGCTGCGATCCTTATGCCCAATGCCGCCATGTGACCATGTAATACCATGTGCTTGTCGCTCCTGCTGGGGGAGTCTGCAGAGAGCAAATCCAGCGTCCTTGCCGAGAAAGGGTGCAAAGGCGCAACATGACACATAGATGTGCGAACCTGTCAAGGTCAACACCTTGAGCACGGATGCAATGCAAATGCTCAGACCCTGTTCAAGTTGTTATGCTCTGCTTCCACCTCGAAACACCACCCTCCAAACACACGGCTCTGCATCTGATACACGGGCTCCCCTTCACAAAAACGATCAACCATGGAGAACATTTGCGGAGCAAACCCTTTCCGAAAGACCCGCACCACATCAGGATTATTTCTCGGTGGGAGGGGGGGGGTTAGGCCGCATGAGAGCAGTGCGACCATAGGCGGCCAAGGATCTCGAACAGCTCACTTGGAGGTAGAGGAGGCTCTGGTGGGGCAGGCTCATGAACCTCAATGCCGACACGTGTCAAACTGCCAAGGCGGTGCCTTGCTGGAAAGGGACAATCACAATCGATCGCACCGACGCTGCCACTTGTGTGGAGTACTAGCCAATGTGCACCCAACAATGCCCAAACACGTGTTGGTTAGCTCATGCCATCGGAAAGGGGTCCTTCTGCAAACTCGCTTTGATGTGGCTGGCTTTCCCATGTTTAAGCCCCGGTGGCATCATTCTCGAGCATGGCAGCTGCTTCGATCCCACGAGTTGCCACATCCTCGGCTGCCATGCATGCTTTTGTAAAGAACTTGGGCATCCAATGCGCATGTGGGAACAAAGGGCCAAGCTCCCTCATGGGCGATGATGGGTCTGGGTCCTTGAGAATCCCACCCCGGCTGACATCCAGTCGCCACCTTCTACAGCTACAGGCTCCACTATTCTCCACTCAGGAATGCCTGAGGTCAATCTGCAGCTGAGGTACCAGGGTGCGGAAGAGATGCTCCTCCAGCTTGGCATGCCTCTCCTTACGCAGTTCAATGCATGGAAAGGCCACCAAGATGTGCTAGTTGCAACAAAGACGAGAATCATACCGATGCGGACCCAACAAGGAATCGCAAAACCCACAAAATCATCACGCTTCATGACTGACTTGAGTGCAATCATGACCATGCAGCAAAGGTACTGTAAGCACAGCTTGATCACTGACAGTGACATGTTCCGGGATCACACCAGAATCAGCTCCATCTTTGCAGCAACACCCCCGACAAAGCATGGAAGTGCATCAGTACCCTCTTAGCCTCTTGGGCCAACGTCTGTGATTGGAAGCAGGTGCCGCGTGCATCCAGAAGCCACCGCTCCCAGTAAGGCTGGCAAGGTGCCACACTAGCGAAGTCCCTCTCCTGGCACTCCGCCCGGCTTGGACTTCGGGGTGCCCCCTATGACTGCTGGTTGCTCTGGGAACCTTTCACCACGTGTTAGCCCTTAACGTGAGGAACATGACGCAAAGGCTACTCAAGTTGCGCTGGACTGTAAGCCAGAAACAAAGCCAGGCTCGACGGGAACTCATTTTTTCACTTTGTTAGACTCGAGCTTGTGCTAACGGCATGCGCATCAACATGAAGCTGGCCGCACGGCATGTTCTACCACCAGCGGGAAACATGCAACTGTGGACAGCCATGAAGAGACGCTCCAACTCAAAGCTTGCGAACTTGGAAAAGCTCTAAGTCGAATCTTGCTCCAGAAGTTTGACGCATTCGTGGACTAATACATGCGAACCGAAGCCAAAGGCATAAAATCAGTGGCGGCCTAGATCCGAATGAAACTGCTTCTTCCGCGCCTGGCTGCTTTCAGACAGCTGCTGGGCGACCCTCGCCAGAGCATTGTAAGTGCCCAAGCAAAAGAGACAGTCCGGCTAGCCTCTTTCTTGGTCCTCCCCAGGCCCCTTAGCACCCCGAAACTTTCAATCCTATATTTTCAGTCTCCTCTACTGAGCGGCTTGCATGACAAGCCAAAGCTGATTCCTGCGCCTGACAGCTAGTTCAGGGTTTTAAACACAAAATGCGTTGCTTTGGTACAAGTGAAGCCTCGAAGCACCTTACACGCACGAACGCAAGCAAACACACACACACACACATGCAGGCAAATGCAGGCACGCAAACATGCAGAACGAGACCGACACTGACACGACACCCCACCATCCCACACACACACACACACACACACACACACACACACACACACACACACACACACACACACACACACACACACACACACACACACACACACACACACACACACACACACACCCACACACACACACACACACACACACACACACACACACACACACACACACACACACACACACACACACACACACACACACACACACACACACACATTAATCGCTTTTTATGCTTATGTGTCTTATGTTTATATTTGTTTATTTACTCTATCTAACATATGAACGCACCCACACACCACCAGTTTTGCGTTCCGCATTCCCCGCATATTTACCACTGCCGGCGCATGCTCTTGTCCGCGCACAACGGTCAGAACATCGCAAGTATGTGGCATTCCCTGCTTGTCCATCCATCATCTTGGCGTTAAATAGAATGGGACGGTCCTTGATGCTTGCAAGAACAGTTTCATGCATTTCACCAAGCCACCAACGATCACCCAAAACCAGCCCGCCAACCACCAAGCCAGCCAGGGCTGAAACCCAAACCAGTGCCAAAGAACAAACCCTTCAGTGCCAGGGCCAGTTTCACGGTGACGCCTCGCACCGCCTCTTTAAGGCCGCCGCTGGTCAATCTCCGCAAAGACTTCTGCAGGAGTCTTCTTCCTGTTGGTGTCCGCGGTCAGCCGAATGCCAAGCCTGCCCACGAGCCCCTCCCTCCGGCGAAATGAACAGGGGATAACACCTGGTCATAATTACACAAATGCGTGGTTGCCATTTAAAAAATGTGCTGAAGCGTATCTCTGCTCCACGTGCCGATTAGGTACCAACATTCAAGTTACCTGCCATGACCAGGCAGAGACAAATGCTTGAAGGCGATGGTAGCCTTGAGTTCCAAGGGTAATCCCAGCCTCTTCTCTCTCCTAAGCTGCGTGCTTGCTGTGGGCTGTCGGTCCTCTCCATTGTCAAGCAGCAGGGATGGGCAAGCATTTCCAACTGGGCTTTGGAGGATTGGTGAAACCAGTGCGGTGTCTTTCTAGCAAAGGCACCGTGCAGCCTGACAAGCAAACGGCAAAAAACACAACAAACCAAGCCAAACTTAAACAAACCCAAATAACGCGAAACACAAAGCAAACACACAACCTGAAACAAAACGCACAAATACACCAACAAACGAAGCAAACAAATCAAAGCAAAGAAAAACTCAACAAAACAAAGAAAAGCAAAGAAGGCAAATAAAAAAAAACAACAAGCACGCAAGCAAGCAAACAAACACAGCAAACACA
>CAUJNA010003068.1:340000-357500 GCA_963377175.1 Effrenium voratum | reverse complement strand
CTGGCTTAGCCAAAGAAAAGAGTTCGTGAGCCATTCCTCGCAAATCGCGCTGTAACCGTTCACTCCTTCGCCTCCGGCGGGCGCAGCCGAGGCCGAGCTTGAGCACTCGAGCCCGACGCACAAGTTTGATACACATCACACATAGCAGTTTCCAAGACGCCCGATCTGGGCCGACATGATGAACTTAACCATTGAACTGCGTTATGGAGTGCCAAGCTGGGAGGCAACCTAAGCGGCGCACAGTGAGGCAAGGCAATTCGCCAACTGGACGACCTTTGCAACCCATGAACCAAGAAGTGTGGCATCCAGATCGAACCGAGATCCAGGCGATATCCCGATACTGAAGTCCGGACGCTGTGGTAGTCCAAGGCGCCTGCCAATGCAATTTGCCACGCTCAACGGCAGCAAACGAGGTCTCATTCGCGCTGACTGAAACCACACCAGCTTAGAATAGGTCAATAAGCTCCACGGGTGGGACTCACCCTGCTGTAGAAAATGAAGAGATGCCAGTGAAGCACGACAGGGAACCCGAGCGAATTTGACAGGGTGAAGGCAACATGGTGGTCTGGCCCGGCAAATGTTGCAAGAAGTTGCAGGCAGTGGGGGTGATGCGAAATCCAGTTCACGTTGTGCCTAAAGCAACATGATGCAACATGCTGCGTCTTGAGTTGCCACAAGGCTCCCCCCCCCCCCCCGGTGAGGACCTCCGTGCCACTGTGCCGCTTGTAGGGTCGTCAGTCAAAGCCGAACATGAAAAGTGCCATTCGCCTGAACTAAGCCATACCTACCTTTTGGGCTGGCGAGGGTTTTGGCTGCAAGTCCAGCAGCCTATTCTCTTTGCGACTTCTTGAAGGGGGGGCAAGTGTAACAATCGATTATAATGCAACCGGCGACTTGCCAAGTTCGAGCGACGCTGAGGCCGAGAACGCAAACTGCAGCTCGCCCAAAGTCGGACAAACAATCCAGTTGCAAATTCCGTCATGCCGCAGTGCATGTCTTATTTAGGACCACCATCATCTTTCAAGTCGTTCACTGCCCAGATCGCCCCGGCCGTTTCTGGCGCCTCCTCCGCGGCAAGTGCCCGGGCTACAAGGGGGCCGCCGAGGGCCGAGACGGAGGCCGCAACAGGGTACAAGGCCCTAGCGCGTCCGAAGCGGAGCCGAGCGCACCTCGGCAGTGGTTTGTAGTTGGCTGGGATAGGTCTAGAATGACCCGAGGGATAGCAAGTGCCTGCGTCACTGTCAGCAGCAACATGAGGGTAGACAGGGTGGGGTTTGCCCGGACCCGCAACGGCAATTGAAGGGACTGACAAGCATGACGTTACATTACTTTGCTTTTTGCGGCACGTTCTGGCTTCCCCTGAGTTGACAAGTGATGCTTCAGTCGTGCATCTCCGACGTGCAAGCCGGAGCACGCGCTGCTGACAGGCGAAAGGGATCGTAAACTTTCACATTTCTGCTGGAGGTCAACCAGGACGTGTCTTTGAAAGTGCCTTGGGGATTGATATGTCGGTAGTATGGTCCATGTAGTCTTGAAATGCCTGAACCAATGGCTGTAGACCTGGGGTCTTATGCAAAACATAGCAGCAAGCACCAGTATGCGTACTTTGTGAGCTTGGTGGCTTTGTAGGTAGTGATCAAAAGGCCGAGAGCCTGAGCGCTACTTTGAAAAATTAAAAACTCGGCTGCTCAGGTTAAGTTTGCGGCCTCCCTGTGCACGAAGCTCGCATATTTGTGGATTGGCTCAGGCATTCAAAGAATACATTGTCAACTGATGAATCAGAACAGTGCGACACGGGGGTAGTTTCCGGGCAAACCCCCCAACTACCCAACATGTAGATGCCGAGCTGCTGTGTTGCCAACCCGCGGGCTCGCAGGTCCTGCCGCACGGACACCAGCAAAAGTCGAGAGCTAAGCTTGCTGCGCACAGAGACGCTAAAGGTCTGGAACGAGTGCGAGCCACATGCATGGTACATCTGCTATCAAAGGCAGTGGCCATGGCAGGCGCAAAGAACACAAAAGAACACAAATGGATTCCTAGATTTGGGGATGCCATTGGGGATGAACCCACCAAGATTCGCGTGAACACGCGAAATCATCATGTTGCCGTCCTTGGCGTGAAGTGCGCATTGGTGTCTCAAACGGGCGCACCACATCTTTGGCAGTGATCCACTAAAGCGAGATCTCCAGAGCCATTCTCACGGCGTGGCACTGTTTCAACTCGCGCCTCAGAAAGCGCACAGTGAAGCGTCCTTCAAGGGCCAAATGACTCAAAACAATTGTTTTAGCAAACCAACATTTCTCAAGAGGGTGCCATGCAGCAATGCCGGTGCCATGTCGTGAGCTTGAAATTTCAACCAGCTTGATTTCCGAGTGCCTTGCGCAACTTGCCGGCGGGAAATGGGAAATACGCCGCCAACTGATTTTGCAACTCCAGATGGCTTGCATCGGGCCACGGTGCATGAATTTGCCACCATCCTGCCATAAAGGCATTGGGGCAGTTACGAATTTAGGCAGCAAAAAACTTGTGGACATGCAGCAGGGCCACCAACACATTGATGCTCTATGGGATTCAAGCCCCCCCCCCCCAAAAAAAAAAAAGCAAACATCCAGAGTGGACCAAGCATGATCAAGCCGAATTTGAGTAACAGTTTATGGTTGGGGTGGGGGACAGGTGCAAGTCTTAGCTCACCAAAACCAAAACACAAGCTGTTCAGCTCGTGGCGCCGCAATGCGCCGCAACCGTCCGCATTCTCAAGATTTGGTGGCCCCAAAAAATCCCAGGCGAATTCTTCCAGGCCAAAAAACCGAACTTCGAGCGCATTTGCCCAGGACTTGCCAATACTTCCCGCACGCTTGCTCTCAAATGCTGGGGGCTGCCATTCGGTTCGCCCAAGAGGCTTGGGGGCTGCGCGGGCCAGTAAATACGAGCAAGTCAGCTTCACAGGCCTTAAAGGAATTGCGCAACCTTGGTTCGGGCAGTCGCCGCATAATGATCACCTTTTGTGGCCCAAGTTGATTCAACAAAAATTGGAATTTCAGGCCTGGCCCGGATGCAAACTTCATATCATGGCCCCTCCTGAAAGCATGTTGTCTTCTGCCCCCGCACGCCGACTGGAAAGCTACTTCAAGCCAGTGGCAGAGCATGCAAGCTCTGGAGGCCCGCCGGCCTTTTCCCACAAACTCGAAGTGTAGGGAAAGAGAACAGCAGTAGCAAGGAGCACACCGCTAGCATCCCAATGCCAAAAAAGCCAAGCAGCCTTTAGCAAGAGATCGGGCACCATATTGCACAGTGGCCCTGATCCTGGCTCACAAGGATGGTAATGGTGGTGGTGCTGGTGACGGTGGTTGTGATGATGGTGGTGGTGGTGGTGGTGGTGCTGCTGGTGCTGGTGCTGGTGCTGGTGACGGTGGTTGTGATGGTGGTGGTGGTGGTGGTGGTGGTGGTGGTGGTGGTGGTGGTGGTGGTGGTGGTGGTGGTGGTGGGGTGGTGATGGTGATGGTGATGGTGATGGTGATGATGCTGATGCTGGTGCTGGTGATGGTGATGGTGATGGTGATGGTGATGATGATGATGATGATGATGAACATTCGGGCAGGACAATCCCAGTGCATCAACACAAGGCAACCACACTGCAGTATAAGCAAAGCTTCTCACCTGCGATTACAACGCCTCTTTTGTCTTATCTTGCACCAGCCTCCTTCAACACCACCGTCCAAGTGCAACCACCTTGTCTCTTGTCATATGTTGCCTCAGTAAAAGAAAGGTCCACCGACCCTACCCCTTGCCCCCCGTGTAGGCCTCAACACAAACAACTCACAGCTGGGTTTTGAATGTCGCGCCTCTAGAGCGAACCCAGGCTAGCATGCGGCAACGCCACCTTGGAAGCCGAGGTCAAGGAGGAGCGTACAACACAAGGCGGGCCAGCCAAAAACCAAACAGTCGCGCACATCGCGCACTGGGCTCAAAACACCGAGGCTTTTGGGAGAGTGGCATGACTGCCATTCGGCTCTGGCCATAGACCCAGTTCTGTTCTGCAAAATGACAGGCCCGGAAGCCTTCAACGACTCTACCCGGCTTCAATCTGCATGGCAGATGCCTTGTGTGAATCGTTTTTCGTTCAAGTGCGTACCGGCAAACACAAACCCCCTCCCTCTGACGAAGGTCTCGAGTCTCAAGCAACATTACCAATTTCAAGATGCAGCGCAACAGAGAAAAGGTCGGCGGTTCAAGCGAAACCAGACCTCTGTACGCAATTCCATTAAGATGCTCTAGTACTACACGTGTCTTCAGGCTTTTTCAAGCAATGACTATGTGTGCCCTGGCAAATCCTGGGGCACCTTCTTGTATTATTATCCCTGCATTGCCTGAGCAATCGCAATGGCCAAGCTCCGCACCAGGCAGACCAGCTCTGTAGCAATTCGCGCAATCGCATATCCACCTGGGATGTTGCGGCCAGTGCGTGGCTCCATGAAGTGAAAGGAGCCGACAAGGCAGCACTACTTTACCGTTGCTGGCCTCGGGGTTCGTCGCACATGCTCTCGATCCTATGCTTCTCAGGCGATCGAGGAAAACAAATGAGCCAACTCGGCAGGCCTGTCTGGGGAACATGCAACCCTTTCTGCGTGGTGTGCAGGCCTTGCTCCCTGCTCACTGAGACAGCCCGTTGCCAATAATTAGCAAAGATATAAGATATGTACTTGATTGATTGTCATGGGGTGAGGCTATATTTCTGCAACCCACCAGGCATTGTGGCGAAATCAACGGGTGCATGCGGCGCTGAGGCTTGCACTACCATGCCACAGTGCTCTGGCTCCATCAGGCCTGGCTTTGGCTTTGGCTTTGGGCCGAGTCTGGGCTGGCAAGAAATGAATAGAATCTCTGCGACTTGCTCACAAATAGCACATTGATGTCCGTTCTGTTAAAGGCGCGGTTGCCTACGAAATGTCCATCCGCCGGAGACCAGGCAGGGCTTGCTAGTTCAGCGTTTCGTGCGTGTCAAACCTTGACCGGGGGATAGGCAGTCATCATGCAAACAGGTCGCAAAACTAATCGAAATGAACATGTTTTCATATGTTTCCTTCACAGCACTATCTTTCACATTTAGTCAACGTTCCTCCATTTTCCCGTCCATTGAATGAGCCTTGTGACTTCCATCAAGCCTCGAAAGGAAACGCCCGCACAGGACAACGCACATCCCGGATCTCCCAACGCACCTGGCACCAGTGGACACGCCCCTGACTGCAGAAGAGCCTTGCAGGGCTCATGGCTGGGGCGAAGCGGCTCCAGCTGTGCAATGGCATTGGCTGCTTGGCTGATCTTGATTTTATTGAGCCGTTTTGCAACGGCACAGCTGCCCTGCTAGAGCTGAAGGAATAGGGAGTTACCGAATGAGGTGCGCAGGTGGATTTTTTGAACTCCACGTGCCACGAGTTACGAGAGGCCAACTTACGAGGACCGCGGCCTGGAGGCCATTACCGGAAAAACAGTAGTGCAGAACCGGGCTCTACAAAGTAAGCAACGCAAAGGTGAAAGGAATCTGAAAAGGCAGAAACGCCTTTGTGAACCTGGAACAAACCCCTCCGTGCTCTTACGTCTTGGGTGACCCCCCGCCCTTCTTTTTGCCTAGACTGCAAGACAACGCAAGAGGTTCTTGCAAAAAGCAAGAGACATGGCCTTTTCCTGCGTTTTTAGTCAATCTGCTCTTGGCAACTGAAAGCACTGGAGAAATCTTGCTTTTTTGCAATAGCATGTCGGCCAGTGTTGCATATTGAATCTGGATGCTCATCTGTTCGTAAGTTGCTGTACATCCCTGACCGTTGCTCCAGTGTTCCGACCAGCCTCCATGAGCGAGGCCGAGTCGCTGACCGCGACGAAAGGGCTTCCTCACGAGCTGCATCCAATAGTGACGCATTTCAGAAAACTCTAGAACACGCAACTTGGCCTGGCACACGGTTTCAGTAGTGCAAGCTCCCGGGCAACCCGCGTGCTCAAAAATCCGCAAGGAGCGGAAAGCGGACAGCTGCAGCTTGCCACGTTGTCTTGCCAGCCGAAGCAGCTGCGACTGGCATTTTTGCTATATGGGGCTGTCGTTGTGTTGAGGGGTACCCCTTTTTGGGCGGTTTAAAATGGAAACTCAAGGAAAACTGCTGGTTTTTGTGGCTTTCCTGAGACAAACCCATATCTAACAGCAAAGGTTTCCACATGCACCCAGGCCAGGTACAGTTGGGGCGCATTCCTCGAAAGCCCATGCCAATGGTCCTCTGACCGCCAGCTCCAACGGGGCCTGCCCGCAGGATCCGGGGAAACATTCAGTCGCATTCCTGCTGCGGGTCGCTTCAAACTCATTGACTTTCATTCAGCACAAGGAAAGCAAATGAACTAGGCACCTTGTTCAATGAAATTTCGCAAATCTTTGTGTGAAGTGTTCCCTCCCTAGTGAAGCCTGATTCAGGCAAGTAAGCGAAAAATATCATTGTGCGCACCGTCCAGTCATCAGGACTGAATGATATTATGATTGATTGACTCACTCGAGCTCGGGGAACCAACCGTCGCCCTTCTGCGACACCCAACGGCCCAACGAAGCGCTGCCTCGCCAAACGCGTTGGTCGCATTGGGATCTGCCTGGTACCTCTCATTCGAATGCATGCGGGTCACGCAACTTGCAAGCGGTTGTCCCCCGCCTCAGCAAAAGCTGGACTATGGCGGCATCTCCTCTTCGAATGGCATCATGCAGCGGAGGGCACCCCTGCAATTGGACTGACACATGGCAGAACAGCGGTGTAGGAAGAGCGCCTCTGGGTCGCTCCGGCGCTGGGAGACATCAGCACGTGCTTGGAGAAGCATGTCCACCATCTGCAACAGGGCAAGGGCAGTGGGCGAATCGCAATGTTTTATGACTGGGCAGTCAGCAGGCCCAGCCATCAGTTCCAACATGCTATGATTTTGAGCCTATCCTGCTTTTGCCTCGCCAAGCCGTGCCTCTAATCTTTCTGATGGACGCACCAGATTGGAGGAAAGCGCCAGCTGCAGGGGGAACCTGGGTCGCCAAGCGGGGCTCGGGGCGTCGCACATATTGGTGGCACCTTTCCATGTTCTGCTGTGACATTCTGGACCCTTAGCTCTGAGAAAACAGCAACTCTAGCAAAGCAGGAAACCCAAACTCAGGCTTGTCCACTTTCAACTCATGCGAAAAGTCAAAAAAGCAGCAGCAGCATTCTGCTTTTCCATTTTCAAAGCAGCCGCGCACCCCGTGCCGTGTGCCCTGTGCCCGTGCCAGCTCGCAGTTCCCAACGCCTGGGTCCATGGCTCACAGCCGCGCTCAAAGGAAAGGCAGCGGTCGTTGGGCTCTGCCTCAGGGCTCGCTGCATGCTGAAGGAAATGTTTTCATGGCAGACCAGGAAGAACCAAAAGTCCAAATTTGCTCTTGCAAGGACATGTAGCCATTTCCTCCTGTGCCCAGGCCTGTTGAGGTTTGGTTTCTGCTCACCTGATCATTGTGCCCTGAAGATAAAGACGGCCTTGAGGCTCTGACAGAGTTCTGCAGCAACAGGCGCGCAGCAGCACAATTGCCCTGGCGCGATGGTCGGGCCGACACGTTTGCTGGCCAATCCTGGCATGCCCCCCAAGTGCTCACATGTTCTGTCCATGGTTGACCCTGAAAACTGCCCCGAAGCTCAAAAACAGGTGGCAAGGTGCTCCCAGAATGGAGACCTTGCAGATTTTGGACTGCGATACGTTGCATCAATGCCATACTTTGAAATGGATCGGCTGTGGCATCCTGACGGATAGAAGTCCCCGCCATCAGAGTCTCGGAGGTACGCCCTGTTGAAGCTAAAATGCTCGACAATATCTGGTGGGAGGAGAGGTGGTAAAGGCTGCTCTTCTTCTGGATGAGTTCCTGCTTGCAGCTGAAGGCAGGCAGGCATAGCAGCGCCAAGGCTCGCTCCGAATTGATAGTTTCCCTGTTTTGATCAACTGGCAAGCCGTCTCCAAGGGATTGTGATCCGCTGCCCAAATGGGCAGGTCGGACAACTCAGAGATAGGAGTCAATCAGCTCCGCCGCCAGTGACCACACCCGGGACTCGCACTGCAAATGCTCGAAGTGTCCTTCGCCAGGCACCTGGGGCCAGTGGGAAAGCTGGCTGAAGTGGTTCAAACCTGTGACACATGTGGCTCCGGCGCAAGGCAGGTGGGGTGGTGACTACACACATCTGAGCCCTAATTGCTGGACGCCCTGTAAAAATATATGTATATATATGTCTATATAGGTGTATCATATGCGCACTTAGTTGGCGAGCCAGACTTCCCAGAGGGCAATGGTTCAGACTGGGCTCAAGTTGCAAACGCCTCACGGAAGGCCCCCCGCCTCCTGCAGAACACTTTTGCCCGGGAAGGCCTCATGGAAGGCGCGGCTCTGCTCGGGGGGCACGATCCGATCCTCTGCCCCGTGGATCAAACCGAAAGCGGGCGCCTGGCCCGCTCCGATGCATATGATGCATCTCGAATCAATGGAACATGCATAAAAAACACAAAAACTTGATGTGACATGAGTTGCCTATAACATTTGCCTGGCGGAGCCCTGCATCCACAGCTCAGCCCCCAATCCACTGCCAATCCATAATTTCAACTGTTTTGAATGCAACGTTTGATGGAACCTGAACGGCATGTAGCTTCAAACTTTCAGTTCGACAATGCCCTGGCAGTCGCTCGTCGATTTTTAAAAGGACGTTGCGTTCAACTACACTCAACGATCCTGTTCCGAAGTGTGCCTCGGATGTCCAGCGCTGCGGGGGCACTCGGCGCAGCAGCGTCAACGGGTCAGAGGCTGATAGGCGCTTTTCCGCATCCGGCCGAGGCTTCGACAAGAGGTCCGCGACGGCGCCATTCGCGGCGGCCAGGAGCGGACTGGCACAGGACTCCGGCAAAGGTGTGTCGAGGAAGTCCCTTACCGCACCCTGACCCAGGTGGGCCTCATAGGCGCTTTTGAAATCCAAGACCCCCGCCTGAGCAATGACCAGCCGCGGTCTCAGCTGCTCCTTGTCCTCCAGCAAGCTTTGCAGGCCCAGCCAGGCTGCCAGGTGCCCCCCAGCCGAATGCCCCACCACCACCAGTGGGAGATCCTTGGAGACCCCCAAGCCTTCTGCCTCGCCAGTTCCGAGCCAGGCCAGCGCTTGCGACACATCCGACAAAGTCTGCGGGTAGCCACCGCCGGAGCCCACGGCTCGATAGTCCACATTCCACACGCACAAGTCCTGAGAGATGAGATAGTTTGCCACCTGGATTTCCAGGCTCCGATCAAAGCCAGCCTTCCAAAACCCCCCATGGATGAGCATCACCAGTCCCCTGCACCGCCCTTCAGGCACCAGCAGATCCCCCTCTTGTGCCAGCTTCTGGCCATAGCTCACGCGCTGCAAGGTGAAGCTCGAAGGACGACCATGCCACAGGAGTGCCAAAGTGACCAAAGCAGCAGAAGCACGGCCAACTTTTGGCATCTTGGGTGGAGACATGGCTAAAGCATCTAAGGCAGGCTTGCTGTTCAGCTTGATCCTCGAGTCTGCAAGCAGGCCCTGAATACCACTGCCCGCCCTTACACAATCTGTCGCTGGCGACTAGCTCAACGCGTCCCGTTCCCAGGCCTGTCGAACGGCTTCATGCAAGGCCTAGGGCTAGCTGCCAGCACGAGATTGATCAGGTTGGACTTATGTTAAACTTCTGGGCACCCAGCATGGTCTCTAGGACAAACATGCCGCCGCCTCGCAAAGATTGGTCGATTCCCAGCCGGCCAGGCACAATGCAGCCGAGCCCCCGACTGCAACGCTACCCGCAGCAGCTCTGCAGACCTAGGACGTGGGCGCCTATCGGAGCTGCCGGCCAACTGCAAAAAGTCGGGATTCGGGAAGTGCTAGCAAGTTTCTTGCCGGACTTCGGAAGGAATGGGGTCCAGCGGGGGAGCAACAAACTTATCATTTGCGCCCTTCTCCTCGCACATGTTAACACCATGCGGCCGCATGTTGGTGTGCCTTGAGCCAGCCACGCTCCAAACGAGATCAATGCGCAAGCTCGAAAGCCAGGATCCGCGCTGCTCTTCCAAGGCCGACCGAACATCATCCTGGACCTCCTGAGCGAAGTCACGAAGAGCCACTGCACACACGGCGCACACGGCGCACCAGGTTCCACAAGGCCGGCGTTCAAAGTCTACTTTCGATCATGGCCTTGCTTCGCTGTCTGGAGCATGGCCGGAGCGGAGTTCGAATACTGATGATGCGGGAGGGCCTGGCATGTGAACCGTGTGGCACACTGCACAAGCACTGCTCCAGGCGGAATCTGTGCCGCCGAGAGGCGTGGAGTGGACCTTGGATGGGGTAGCACCTGAGAGACAGCAACATGCCAAAGCAAACGCCAACGCTTGTCAGCAACCTTACCGGTCAGGAACCCTGACTTGAAATCTATGGAGCTGCCTGACCAACTGGCACATGGGACTCATCTGCACGGCCCCTGGGGCCCGCGCTAGCGATGATGGGGCTGCCCTTGTGCCTGAGCTCAAGGCTTGCACCGACCACCGACCCACCGACGTTACGACCACGTCGCATACAACGCAAGACAAAAAAGGGGCACAGCAAGGAGATTTCTTCATCAGTGAGCTAGTGGCGAGTCGGTCAGGACCACTTCCAACCAAAAGCCCAAGATCACAACCTCAAAGAAATGATCGTTTACCACCTGCTCAATTGCTTCACCTGATTGGGGGATGCAGCTTCTCAAGCTGGGGTTGGGCCATGCTTCATGCTGAGCCATGCTGTACCCATTCGCTGTTTTGTGCTTGGCTCGCGCGGGAGATTGAGGAGCTCCTGGTGGGGAAGCGAGGGTTCCGCGCCCCATCGGCGCGCCGGGCTAAGGGGTGCAACGTTTGTGCACGTTGTGGGCGATTCAAATCGGCAAAGCCTGCCGTGGTGAAACTTTTGTTGCAACCTGGTAACAATGGCAGCATCCAGCATCCCGCATTGTAGCGGCGCAGGAGGCGAGATCAATCATAAAGCAAAACACAGCTGAACCTGCCGGAAGGTCGGGCAATGGCCGCTCGGACCTAGCATTCCCCCTGCCCATCCTCGAAATACCTCTCCAACCTCTCCTGGAGGCGAGCTTTCACCTCTGTGCGCAGAAGGGCGGCTGCAAGCTGGAACTGGCGATCTGACCCTGTCTTCTCTTTGAGAAGTTTGCCAGGTCTGAGCAGACGAACCTGACAAAGGCGAAACGTCAGGCAGGGCTGGTGACAGCAGCAACCCGGCACACCCACCTGCCTGTTTGTTCAAGTGGATTGATTTCCTGGAAAGGTAGGCCCCATCAACTCTGGAATTGCACTCCTTCTAACACAAAACTGCCGCAACAGCAGGATTAGTCAGAAGTTGAGGAGCCGAGGAGCATGCAACCATCTCACAAAGCATGTGCACTTAGCATTTAATGTTGGCATTCAGGCTTCACGTGTCGATGCAGTCAGTCGAAGGGAGGGATGCTGCATCTACAGAAGAGCCGCCTTAATGGAATTCAATCATCGAACTGGATTCTGAAGCCTCGCCCTGTGCCAGATTTCCAACCCCCTCCGCGCCTCGCTACCAGAAGGCACTGGTCCCTCAATCAGCTCATGCGGGGAAGGGAAACCGAAGACCTGGCAAAGTACATCGAGCTGCTCCAGGTTTGCCACGTCCGCTTTCGCCGCTTCCAGTCGCAGCGAGACTTCGTTCCGCGCTTGCTGGTGTGCCAACTTCAGCTGCACGTTTCGCATCGCGGCTGTGCGGTCCACACTCACGGAGGACTCCTCGTACTGCTTCTCCACCTCCGACCTTGACCGCTGCATGCAATATATATATATATATATTTGTACATATATATTTAGCGTGCATAATATATAAATAATATATATATATATGTGTGTAATATATTTGGATGCCGGAAGGGGAGCAATCAGCTGGGATCACCTGCGAAGCCGAAGCCCAAGTCTGGACGAGCGTCATGACTGCCTTGAGATCCTTGGAGGCCCTCGCAGCCGAGCGCCGCAGAGTGGAGATCTGGGTCCTCAAGGCCTCGGGACCCGCTCGCTTCGGCACATGCACTTGGCACTTCTCGATTTTTTGGAGCATTTGGCGTGTCCCATGCGGCTACTTTTCTACCCGCACTTCCGCATGTCAGAAGTCACCTTGTGCCCAGCCTCCACTTTGTCCGTGACGCTGCCCAGGGCAGCCTGGCCACTTGCCATGATCTCCTGCAGCATCGCGGTGGAGAGCTCAGTGAATTGGATGCACTGCTTCTGCAAGTGGTCCACCTACGGGCGGTCCCAAGCAACCGCCTGGACGAATCATTCCAAGCAGCAAACTGAATAAATGTCCGCCTTCTTGAACTGGGCCAAATGACCACGACGTGTGGCAACACACGAGCCAAGGACATGCATGCCTTGGCAACTGAGCCACGCGGTCAACCTCACAAAAACGGAGCATACTTGAGCAACCAAGCAATTGCGCTTCCTAGCACGAAGCATGTATCCAAAGAATGAGGGTGCAAAACAGCGTGTCACACGGTCCAATGGACCCTTATACCTACAGTACCTGTGTGTGCCAAGGTTTGAGAGTAGCATGCAAACATGAATTCTTACTTGGATCGCCTGCCAGTACAAGCCACGGGTGGGTTTTGGTTTCATGAAAGCTTCAGGGCGAGTCCGCGAGCGCGCCCCGCCTGCAAGTAGTCCGCGGACCCAGCCGGACTAACGAGGCGGACCACCCCAAAGAGAAGCTCAGAGGCTGGCACCGCCTCCCGGCTCCCATCACACAGGTGGTCGTAGAGCTGCAGCACCTCCTCATAGATCCCGCCGCTCGGCCGATCGACATCTTCACTCCGGTTTGTGTTTCCTATTCTTTGAGTGTGCGGCCAGGCAGGGGTTAGGGGGTGGTTTGATCCGTGTACTTGATTATCGATACCCATGCCTGCCTATTCGACCTGCTGCGGGAGGAAAATTCAAGCACATGACGGTTTCGTTTGGCCATCTGCATTCGAAAGGTGTCTTGGAACTTCACCACCAGAGCAATCTAACACGATACGAACCATTTGTGCTGTAGCTTGACAAACGCAGTCACCTCCATTTGCCTTTGATTGCTTCCAGTGATGGGTTTGACGCACAAACCTCCTGGCACCGACGTGCGCGCGAAGCCCGTTCCAAGCTCCTCCGCGGTGACCTTCAAAACCTTGAGCTCTCCTGGGTTGGTCAACTGAGATGGCTGTGGGTCAAAACCAATGGTACCATTTTGGGGTAGGTGCACCAACCATTTTAGTCTATTTTAGTGGGGATTGGGAAGTTCACTGGGTACGGGATTTTGATTTATGGCTAGATGTTATGCCTTGTTCGTCAGGGAACATTCCTTTGGCCAAAGGCTAAACTAACAGCCTCAAGCCAAACCAAAGCCAAGTCTCGGTCAGCCTCCCTCAGCGCCATTTGCAGCGTGACCCTGCTTTCTGTGATCCAGTCCACCTCACCAAACCAACAGGGTCCCAAGGAAAACTGCACTCGGAGCTACACAGGACTCCTCACAGGACCACTCCAATCTTTTCAATTCCGTCAAACATCGATGCTAAGCAAGAAGGCCGTAAGGGAAACAACGTCAGGGCCATGCCGAGAGCGACAGTGGCGAACTCATCCCAGAAAACATGCAGTTCAGAGCCTCACATGGAGGGCCAAAGCCCCCATCGCTACACGCTCCACGCGCCATGCAAGCCATCAGCTGGGCTGACGCGAGGTCACCAGGGCATTCGGAAAGTATGACTCGAGATTGGAGGCAACAAGCGCTTTTGCACAGCGTTGCGTGGACTTCTTAAAGCATCTACTACCCATATCCCTGCTTCAGTGCCGAGCCGTTGACCCTATCGTTTTCAATAGTGAACCGGGAAGAATGTCAAATATCAGGCTTGAAAACGGCTACCAGCCTCAAGGGCCATGCAAGAGTTGCGGCCCTGCCTGGCAACCATGCATGCTGGCAATGTCTTGGAAGCGCTGCTCCAGCCTCCAGGGGTCACGTTGATTCATTCCGAACGGCAGCTTCTGGAAAGGCACTCTTGTGTGTGTTTCTGAAGGCATTCTGCATGTTGTCTGGTGCACTTGTGCTGGTACTGTGCTGGCTCCAGGGGCCACAGCGTCAGAAAACATTATGGCGCGACAAATGCACTACGGAGCTTTTTTCCTGCCCCAGAACAACAGTCAACGTGTTGGGATGTCTCTCTACCCTTCATGACATCGCTTGCGGGGGGAGTGCCTGCACACACTCACACAGGCGCATGTCCTTGCAACCACTAGCGCCTTGTGTGGACATGGCTCGTTTTCCCGAGCCCCGGACGACTCACAGCTCTTTTAGCTGCAGTAGCGTCTGACTGAACCAACGCGTGGGCTTGACCGCACAAAGTCGTCCAAAAGCGATTGAAGGCCTACTCTGATAGACGTAATGCTTGCTCTCTCCAGTAGGCACTGGGATTCCTCTTAGGTTCAAGATCGAAAGCAAGAGAGATAGTTCAGCAGCTCCTAAGCAAAGACCCGAAGGCCCAAAAGAAAGCGAGTTTGCCCGCGCCTTTCACGAAAGGAGCGTACCAACTTCTACCTGAAAGCTGATGAGCGGCCCGACGGGGGTGATGAGGCAAAACATGAGATTGCACCACCCGCGCATGCAAAAAAACCGAAGGCGGTGAGCCAAAACCAAGTGAGTCTGACTTCCAGCCACACCATGCGGCGAACTTGAACCAGCAAAGGGTCTGTACTGATGGCCTGGCGCTCAAGATGTTCAAGCGCGGCAGCAAAGAGCTTCACCAAGGCTTGCTAGCTATTGAGTGGGGTGGATGTGTGACTCGCAAGCTTGGATCTGAGAAAAGCACTTTGAAGCAGAGCTGAGCAGGGCAAAGCCCAATGCTTTTCAACGCTGGGCTCGAGATATTGAAAGCCATTGTGGCATGAAAGCTACGCTCGGGGTCAGAAGGCCTAACAAATTCAAACTTGCAGACGACCTGACGTTGGGAGCAAAGTCCCGGTGTGAGATCGTAATCATGATGGAGAGCCTCATTGAAGAATTGGTGCGAGTTGCGCTACACTCGAATGCTTCCAACAAAAGAAATTGCCAACCAAAGCTATCGTTGCTCGGCACTTGCCACTGCGAAACCAAACAAAATCAACAATCGGTTTCCGGCGCCTGGGCCAGAATCTTTCATCAACTGGTGGCTGCAGCTTTGCGACCCAGCGATCAGTTTTGGTTGCACAGTGTGCCTTTGACACACACTAAGAGCTTCGCGGGTTGGATGCGTTGCAGGGAAAATGAAACGGTCCGTAGTCGGCTGGTTACGTGTTGAACATGAGACTGGAGCACGACGATAAGCCTAAAACAAAGGAAGCCAACGCCTTGGTTGCTGTTGACCCCCCTGCAAAAAGTTTAACTTTTTGGGGGTTGGTGGAAAACCCTTGATTTCCCAAAAAGTTAAAGTCTAAAGATCCAATAGCAGTCAAGACGCCGAGGAAAGGCAAAGGAAACAACAAGATAGAAGGATCGGCCCGCTGAGTCAAGCGGCCCGGCTCAAACAGAGCCGGGGAACCTGGCCGGTTCGACCACAACAGCAGTTGGGGATCCGGAACGGGCCTCGCGAGATTGCCCACCACCCAGGCGGCTCTGTGAAAGGCAAGGTTAGGAGAGTAGACGGAATAGGGGTTACTTTGCCTGACAGAAGCCAGCTATCAGACAGCGAGAGCGAGCGCTGAGCCCCCCGAAGCAGTGGAGACCGCCAAAGGCCAAAGCTGCTCAACAAGCCCAAGCACTTTGACCGCCAAGCAAGCGGGAGTCGGACGTCCGCCCTGGGGCAAACAAAGTGGCGCAGGAACTTGGAAGGCAGATCGCGGCGTGCAAAGCCATCGAAGGCTTTGGGTTCCGTGGAAGGCAAGACATCGCGACCAGGAACCTGCTTGGGTTGCCCAATGACCCTGGCACGCAAACCTCCCAGCAAGATTGAATTGTTCACAATGTTTCTCGCCAGGTCCACTGGCTCACCAACACCATAAAGGTGCAATAGTACGGCGCGACAGGCACGCTATGGAGCGACCGTTTTAGTTGAGACAAAGCGACACTCAACCGTGTGAGCAGTTCAAGATGGCAGATGGCCTCCAGCCCTTCAAAGTTTTAAAGGGAGGAAGTAAAGCTACTAACGCAACTGCTGACTACTGTCCGGGGCGCACCTGGTCGGCTTTCCTCTCCCATGCTTTTGCAGCGTCCAACTAAGCGTCCCCGAATTTGAGCCCAACACCCAGCCAATCGCTCGACCCACGCCTCGCCAGGCCTATCAGGTAAATCCGCATGCTCTTGGATTTGTGCAACAGCTCAGCCTCTGTGATGGCGTTGGCAGCCACCTCGTAGAAGAGGATGATCCTTGGACAGCACGAAGGACAAGGCTATGATTCGATCAAAGTTGTGCGAACAATCCTGGCTTAGCAAGCACAACAGGTCGGCAAAAGAGTAGGCGGGGCCCTCAACTGCGCACCGCGCAGCTTCAAAGTCGCCAACTGAACGCTGGCCTGTGTGTGCGTGCGATTCATTTGTTAAAGTGAAAGGCAGGGCGAAAACCTCAGTTGTCTTCACTGGCACACGCACAACCACACACGCGCACCTACAGGCACCCGCGCACAGAGACAGAGGCAGACGCAGACGCACACAGACACACAGACACACAAACACACAGACACACAGACACACAGACACACAGACACACACACACACACAGACACACAAACACACAGACACACAGACACACAACACACAGAAACACAGACATACGCACACATGCACACATGCACACACACACACCCACGCACGCATTTGCGAAAAGACACGTGCAGACACACGCACACCCACACACCCACCCACACACAAACACACAAACACAACACACACACACACCCGCAAACACATAGACACACAGACACACAGACACCCAGAATCAGACCCAGACCCGAAGACGAAGAGGAAGACCAAGACAAAGGCAAAGGCAAAGGCAAACACACACACACACCCACACATCCACACACACACAACACACACACATGCGACAAGACACACGCAGACACCCACAGACAGACATAGACAAACGCACACCCACACACACAAACACAAACAAACCCAGACCCAGACCCAGACCCAGACCCACACCCAAACCCGACCCCGAACCTGAACACAAACACCAAAAGGAACAGGCGCAGGCACAGGAACACGAACAGGAAACGGAACACGAACACAAACACGAACACGAATGCACACACACACACACGCACGCAGTGTCACACACACACACACACACGCGCGCGCACGCGGACAAAGAGAGGGGGAGAGGGGGAGAGAGAGAGAGAGAGAGAGAGAAAAAGAGAGAGAAAAAGAGAAAGAGAGAAAGAGAGAAAGAGAGAAAGAGAGAAAGAGAGAAAGAGAGAAAAAGAGAAAGAGAG
>CAUJNA010003068.1:177500-335000 GCA_963377175.1 Effrenium voratum | reverse complement strand
AGCACTTAGTAGCAGGGATTCAATTGATTGCAGACCGCAACTTGCCCACCGCAGCCTGATTGGCAAGCTGATCCGGCTTCCACAGAACGTCCGTGATTCTCTCCCATTGCAGCGAGTTCATGGCCAAATAATACTGGCTCAGCACCGAGGTTCCATAGCTGGCGAAAAACTCGCTCTCGCTGGTGAGAAGGAGAAACCAAACTACGGCGAGAAACGCCCACAGAACAGAAACTAGCATCAAAGCTGCCAGAGGGACGACACCGCTGAAGCAGACAATCACAGCAGAGCATTCCCGTGGGGCCCACCATGCCAGAAACCGGACAGCGTGAAGCCACCTCAGGGAAATGAATCTGGCTGCGACATGCCCACCAGAAGTCCGTTACGCCGCAAGAAAGCTATTGCGCCTAGGGCTACAGTGCCATGATGCCATGAGGTCCCCAGCCCATTCTGCGGACAGCGAACTCAGATTGGATGTGTGAATTCATTGCAGTTCTTCTCCTTACGGTTGCCCAAAGTGGATGCTCGCTCAGTTTCAGTCCCCAGAAAGACTCCTCTATTCAAGGCCAAACAAGGCTGCAATGAAACACTTCCACCTTTGTGGCCAAAACAGAACAACATTCACAACATTTACCAAATGTTTCTGAACGAGCAACGGTTCGGCGTGGTCAGCCAAACATGCGGCACGGAATATCATTAATCCAAGCATTGTTCGGGAGGCACCGACGATGTGTTAGGTGCTGTTGGCTTCACATCCAGATTTGTCAAAACGTAATTTGATGTACTGGAAACATGTTCATCAAATGCTGGTTCTCAAGCAACACGTTTTTCATGAAAGGGATGCATGGGTATCGGGCTCAAGTTCGCCAGACGCACACAAATCTAGCCAGAAATGCGTGTTGGCTCCAAAAGGAATGGGGTTGGCGAATGCATACTTGCTACACGTATGCAACTTGCTGACAAAGCAGAGAGTCCCTTGACATGAAGCAGATCACACCCATGGCTTTCCGCATCTCCATACACAAACGAGAGTTGGCCATCAGGGCTGTTGCAAGTAGGCAACGGATATCAACGGATCATTCCGCAGCGCGTTGAAGCTGCCGACAGGAACTTGCCAAGGCTTGCCCTTCCAACCCTATGGCCTGCAGAGACACACACATAACCTCCCAGCCTGGCTTCATCTGTCCGATGGCTGGTTTGAATGAACGTCATCACGCCAGCCCTTGCAATTTGCATAAAGGATAAGGTGCAAACACCCAACAGCGACATTATTCCGCCCATCTTTTGGGGGAAGTTCAGGAAACATGTAAATCCGCCCTTTTCCATGAGCTGGATTCTTTCCTTTTTGGGCGTCGTTTGAGTCATCCAACATCATCCAAAATAGGGCCCCCAGTTCTAGGGAACTGGCAAATGCTGAATCAGGTCCTCCCTTTCTCAACCAAACTGACAGGGCCCCTCTCCACATTTTTCAGACAGGCGTTGCATTGGAGACCTGCCTGGCGGCCAGCAAAGTGCAGTGCCCACCAAGGGCCATCTCTGCGAGACTGAAAACCGCCAGGAGGCAGTCCAAGCCAACCCAGCCGCTGCGCCAAATGCGGGACCCCTGGCTGAGGAAAATGAAAACCCAGCTAGCCGAGGGTTTCTGGGAATCAATCCGTTTTGGTTGACTGCTGGTCCAGTATCGGTTCTCTCTGTTCCCACTGGCGGACACATTGTAGGGCCTCGGAAGGGCCACAACTTCACTTCCTCATGTCCCGCCGGGCACAAGAGCAATCACCACGACGCTCTACGATGATTTTTTTAATCAGATGGTTCAGAGCCTGCAATGCAACGTGTAAGGACCAACATCGTTGCGGAATGAACCTCATAAATCAGGGTCCAGGGCTAATAGGGCGCATGTATGAGTTTCGGGGTGTTTCAGCCAAACGCACCGAGAGTCCAAAATTGACAACGGATCAGCATGAACAGGGGGCTCTGAATACACACAAAAGGTATGAGTGCCTAAATCCGCGGAGGGGCTGAGAACAGTAGACACTGGCCTTGTTCTTTCATGTTTGCAACTGGACCTTGACTGGCCAACCTTCACATTGTTCAGCAGCCCACGCTGGCAAACAGCAAACCGAGAAAATACACGACACAAATCTATAAGCAACTGCCCATGCCAATGGAGCTGTCTCCAGCTGGTTCTCAGTAAATAATATGGGATTAAGCTCCCTTCAACCCAGTGTAGGGAATGCTTTTGGGTTTGAAGATCCTGGCGGTAGAACATTTGCCCCTGCTAAAGGGCAACCACATGAATGTGGTTTGATGACCTTTCAGTTGTTTGGAGTGGCTCGGAGTGATTATTCTGATACCTGCCTCCGCAACAGCGCGGATTAGGAGCTCCAGCAGGAAGAAGGCGAAGTAGACCGGTGGGATGCTGGCCCAAGGGTCCTCAGTTATCCGGCCGGGGGAAACCCCAAAACCAGGCAACTGGGTTCAGCTTTAGAAGGGGCAAACAGCACCAATTCAGAAGTTCTGATGGAGCCCAAGGAATCGTTGCAATTCGCTTTCAACCCTGCAAACAGTCGCTTTCACAGAGGAAAAGCTGTGCAGCACATCTTTCGATAGAATCATCGAACAGCCAGAACACTCTACAGTTGACCCCGAGACAAATCCCACACAATCGGAGGCTCGAGGACATTCTCTGCAATCATTACCAGCGCCACACAATGAAGGATCAAGAGCAGCCACGCCAAGATGTTGAACCACCAGGTGCTGGCCACGAAGCTCATGGACTCGGTCACAATCCGCTGGGCGGTGGGGCATCTCTTGCGTGGTTTCAATTGGCCTTCCAGCTTGCCTGCAAGAGATTCGGCCAGCGTGGGCGCTAATGAAGGATTGACCTTCTTTTCCCTGGCTTCCGAAATCTCCCTGGCCATATACATCCCGTCTTCTGTGTCGTCCAAGGCGTCGGTCGGCAAATTTGCCTTCATCGCTTGCACCAGAAATTGATTGAAGCTTGCCGCGTCGCGCTGCGCATGTGCCAGTGCTGTGTCCTTCGTCTCGGAAACGATCTGCAGTTTCTCCGACGACGGTTTCATAGTTTCTCCTAACTGCGTGAGCCGTGTCCCCACAGAGCCAAGAGCACCCCCCACATCCCCGATGAGCTGCGTGAGTCGCTGGGAGGGCCGCCGGGTGGTTGTGGGTTGCGAGACGTTGCTGCCAGGCGAGTCAGCGGGAGGGCTTTGCGAGGTTTGCGCCGTTGCCGGCAAAGAAGAGTCTGAAGTCTCAATCCTTGTGACGTCCATGGAGGTCTCTGGAAGCTCCCCGGTGCCCTCCTCCCATGGCTCCTTCTCTACCTCATCTTCTGGCTCAGGCGCCTGCCCCTCCTCGGGCACCTCATTCATCCTACAGGCTACAGGCCGCTAACGCCGCATGGGCTCAGAGCCTTTGAGCCCCAATGCCAAAAGCGTTCAAACACGCCTGTGGCAAGGCGCGGCACATATGACTGGCGGATCCATTGCACACTTCGGGGCTCTAAAGTTGCACATCTCTGTGAAAAACTGAATGGTACCGAACGCTTGCAGGTAATGCCGCTTGGCTGGCCCCGGGCCATCGTGGGCGCCAACTCCAAGCCCCTTGCACGCAGAGGTTGGGATGTCCTCGTATCGCGGGGGAAGCGAGAGCGAGGGGTCTGATGTGGAGCTCTTGAGGCAGAATGCCACTTAAAGAGTGTGGCAAGGTTCTGTCGTTTGTTTCCACTATGGGGACACGTGTGGAATGCAAGCTTGACGGCTTGTCTTTAGGAGGCATCATGGATGCCACTGTGCAAAGCTGATGGCCTTCCCAGCTGAGGCAGGCACTCTGGCACAAGCTCTCCGGCGGTGTGCTCAGCACCTTCAGCGTATCTCATCGGGGAGGCAATCGCCAAGAGCGATCTCTGTGATTTGGGGTTCTCACAATGGCTGCTTCGCCCTGGGCCCAACCTCCTTTGAGACACCCACGGACGACGGCCGACCACTTAGAGCTGCATGCATCTCAAGTAAGGCTTCTGAAGGAGGCCATCTGCAACTCTATCCGAGGACCCGCACCGCCGGGGACCTCAGAGCAAAGCCCAACCCCAGAACCCAAGCCTGCAAACACAAAACAAGTGACTGAAGGAGTGACAGTTTGATGCTCTCCCCAACTTCTGAGCCGCCAATTAGATTCAACAACACTCTCATGAACTGTGTGGAGTGAGCTTGTATGAGGTTTCTTGAGGGTGAGAGAGGTTTCATGGTGACCTAGCCTGTACTGCACACAAGGACGAAGCACAACATCTAATTTATGGGTGTGCAGCCCGCCGCCCTCCAACCTGCACGTATGGCCTGGGTTTTTTTTGGGGGGGGATTTGGTCGGACTATGAGTCCAAAGGCAAAGGTTGTGGTGGAACCATACTGTGAGTCTGGACCACGATGAGGGGAAATGAGGCAAAAGAAAGGCCGGTTCATGGGCGACGGACTCTGAATCCAGCACCGAGGATTGATGCATTGGCGAAGGACTGCCAACCAATAACGCAGGTGAAGCCAAACAAATATATGAATAGGATCAAGAAGTTGTCCAAGTCTATTGGGTGCCTTTCCGTCTAGCTATTCGGGGGCTTCAAGTGAACCAGTGATTGCGTCACTGGCTAATGGAGAACCTGTTGCCCTGTTCCATCCGCAGAACCTAACACGACCTCAAGTTGACGTGTTCAAGGAGGCTAACGCAACACGGCCACCCATGGCCAACGGACGCCAAGCGTGCAGGAACTGGACGCCGCAGCCAGACGTCATGGATGCTTCTAACCCTTGGAAGAAACATGAGAACAATTCATCATGATCATAGCTGAGGCTGCAGCAGTGGAGCCAACAACTGCGGCGAGCGTGCCAAGCCCTGGCAGGGACAACCAGGAATACGTCAACATGACGCGGGAACCTGCAAAGTGAACCTGAGTCAACTTTCTAATTACGCTATCCAACAAGATAGTTCAACAAATATCTCGTGGCCTCACCACGGCACACTGTGCATTGGTGCTAAAAACGGCAGCACGTTTGATCTACAGCTGGATTAGGCGACAGGAGCCACCAAGCTGCTTAGTCGAAAGTCTAATCCGTTGTCAACGTGTTTTCATCATATTCCCTTGTGACAACAGGAGGCATCGAATCCCATGCTGAAGTGAACACCCGGCAGCGCATTCGACGCGTCCCAGCCTCGCAGGCTAGACCTGGGCTTTGATCCTGAGGGCTTTGCGCCAGCCGCACGTGCCGAGCAGGCCTGGGCCAAGCCCGGAAACCCGCCAGCAAACCAAGCCGAACAACGCAAATTGAAGAAGGGGTCCGTGTCCTTGCAGGCTTGCTTGCACAGCTCCATCTGAAAGCATGAATGAGTGCAAAGCAAGCTTGCCACGACTTGATTGCCCATGCTTCTGCAGGCATGAAGCATGTCTGCCCGGCCAAATGCGACTCAGCCCTTGGCGTCCCCAAAGAGGTGCGGGTTGGCTTGGACCTGGCAAGGGGACACGTGTACGTATACGGCAATCAAAATGCACTGCACGCACTGCTTTGAACTGCCTACGCGAGGGCTGACAGATTTGCAAATTAATAGGCCAACAGATGCCGGATGAGGTTTGGCGCAAGCAGCCCAATGCAAGCAAGCTGCATGAGCCACATCAAATAAGCAACGCCATGAAAGTTACTGCACAAGCACTGCAAAGCCAGAAGTGCTGCTTAAGCAGCGCAATGCAAGCAGCGTATTACGGGCAAGCGGATGTTGCAAAAAGACTCTTCGCAGTGCTTTCATAACCTGCCATGAGTCGCACGTCACATGCTGCGGTCGCAGTGCCACTATGCCGTCAAGGCGAAACCTGTCCGGCGCACGGAGTGCTCCGGTTCATGGCGACAATGACAAAGTCTGCCTCGCGCCCCCTAGCCTATCCTTGAGGATGAAAAGGCAGCAACCCACGTGGCTCAAGAGCAAATCAAGTCAAAACTCAACTTGCTCAATTTCCTCCCTTGCTGCTGCCTGAGAAGGTTTCATTACCGTTGCATTCCGATAGAATCACTTCCTGCAGCCCTCGTGTATGGCCTCAGCACAGAATCCTGGCGCGCCTCCCGTTCTCATGACTCGCGTTCAACGTACGATTGATTCACCGAATGTTGCAGGTAAAGCAGAAGACCAACAGTTGTGCTTTCTGTGCAGCGTTACATGGGATATGTAGAAGCAACCGTGCCACGCCGCCTTAAAACAGCTTGAAAGTCAGCTTCAACGTGGCCTGTCAGGCCCTTTTTCTTCTGCGCCAAATTCTGGACCGAACTCATGGCATTTGCATTGGCAAAGCTCATTCCGTGGGCAGAAGCGCGGGCTGCAATCGAATAATTGTAAGAGATCCGGAATGCTTTAAAACATCCAGCCCTCCATTCTGCGAGAGCCTACAGCCTGACTGCCTCAGTCCACCGCATGCCCAAAGACCTGGATGGACGGGTTTTTCCGTCGATTGCCGCGCTTCCAGCTTCTTGGATGTCGAAAGCTGCCCGGTATTTTGCCTTTTGGAGCTGGGCAAAAAGATCGGAGCCGGCCCGAGTGCCAACAGATTTAAGGACATCTAGCACTATCATGAGTTTCCTGAGCATTTGACAGGACGTGAAATGATTGCGATGTGGCTTGAGGTTCAGCCGCTAAACGCCAACTTGTGAAGCTTCTGAAGCCACACCATGATGCCCAAGAGGCTTTAACACTTTAGCATCAACAACTGTGTCCAAAAACACCTTGAGATCTTTAGACAATTGAGCGCTGTTTCAATTTCAACCTCTGAAGCCGGCGCAGCTGGGTGTGCTAGAATATGTTCTCCCAGGCGCGACAAACAGGCACAAACCCACCGAGGATCGGACATCGCTTTGGGCCGGGGGCCATCGCAGGAGTCAACCTGGCATCATTCAGCCGGGTGGGAAGCTGAAGGCGCTATGCTTCGGAGTTGAACACCCCTGCACCCGTCGTGCAGTGTCTGGTTGCGGCATTGGCAAACCGTTCAAACCCTGCCAAATCGAAGCTAAGTGTTCTAGCCATACAGCTCTGTCACGATTAGAATTTCCAACAGCTGAGCTTTCAGCTGACTCAGTGTCAACAAAGAAGAAACTTCGGGAACAACAATGCTTTGCATATTCGTACACGCGCACACACAGCAAAACATACATGCCGAATCAAACACGTGCTGCTGCTGCAACATTGAAGATTGATGATGTTGCACGCCAACCGCCCCTGACTTCAGCATGACATATTGAAGCGCGAACTCTTGCTAGGGGTAAGCGCCGTCGCCAGGGGCACAAAGGTGCCACTTTGCTGAAAAGAAGGCAAGACAAATGTCTTTGCTGTTTGCCTATTCAACTGAACGTATCCAACTTAGGGAATACAGGCATAGTCCTTGTCGCTCCAAGGACTCATTTGGCCTATGTTGCCCGTAAAATTCGGTCCTCTGTTCCGTGCTGATTCCAGCCCGGTTCGAGGATGTCAAGCAACTGCCCCTCCTCAAGCACTACCCACCTACCCACCCTGCGCAACACATGACTACAGAACAGCGCAGAACAGCGCTGCAAAAGCCGATGTTGCAAGAGCTTGCGGGTGGGCATGGCAAAGGCACCACGTTTGCCATCTGATCCTGGTTTGTGCCCTGACGGAAGGTTCCCGATTTTCGTTGTGAAGGCATCATGGAAGGGAACCGTTGGCTCTTGCGCATTGTTATTTTTGCCAGAAAACCAGCACTGCGCTTTTCTCAATGAGAGGGCCAGTCAGTCGGACGGGCGCTGCTCGTCGCTGAGAAGGCTTTGCAAGCGACGCGGGGACTACAAGGATCCGCTCCTAAACATTTCAGGAGCTTGTCAGCCAGCGGCCGGGGCAAGCACCAAGGGCCTGAACAGCCGGGGCATGGGGCCAAACCAGGATCTTCTCTCTAGGCCGCCTTCCCTTGAGGAAGCGAGCATCACTGGGAACGGGACTGGGCAGACCGGGCGGCCGAGTGAGCAGAGGACTTGGACTTCACCGTGGATGAGGTCGGCGGGCGGCTGCCCGCGCTCTTCTCTTCTGCCTTCCGCAGCTCCGCCGCCATTTTGGCCTCGGCCTCCGCCTCCGCCTTCTGGATTTCCTCACGCTCCTGGCGTTTCAAGGCCAAGGTTCAAGGCCTGCCTGTGGTGTAGGCGCCTTGGTTTTCTGAGGCAACCTTTGCAAGAACCGGCTTGCATGGCTATTCTGGTATAACAGTCTCCCGCTCTCCTGCTCCCAAATGCGCTGCCATTTCTCCTCATTCTCGCACCTCAGTGCTGGGAGAGCAGGCCCATGGCATTAGCACACTTCTTTGTTCAGCACCGTTGTTGGAAAGGGGATTGAGCGATGGGCTACGGGACAGTTGTTCATAGAATTACAATTTCAACACACATTCCTTCAAACTGTGCCTCGTCAAAAAAAAAACACAGCCCCCTAAACAAAACCAAAGAATCTGTCTGCCGCTTTTTCACCACTCATCAGGTCACGTCGGATGCACAAACCAGATATGTCCAGCTTTCCCCATCAACAAATACGTAACAATCAGCAGGTTCCGAACTGGTTCCCAACCTTCGCCCACCAGTTTGCCAGCGTGCCCGTACCTCTTTCCCAACGTGGTGCCAAATACCGGCTGTCCCTTTACTGTCTGAGGGAAATAGCCTCATGATGCAACCTTGCATTCCCCCCACATGTTTTCTTAGATTCTGGCCATGAATTGGAAAGCTATGAATCTAAAAAGAAAACTGAAGGGACATCTGTTGTTTGCTTCTGTTTTCTGAGTTGTAGGCTTGAAGCGCATGATGTGGGCTCCTGAATGGCTATCCACGCCACACCTGGGGCCTACGGGGCCCTCGCTGCATGGTCAGCGCAATGAAGCCGACCCCTCTGGAGGCGAGCATGGCGCATCAACTGGAGCAACTTACATCCGCTGCTAGAAAGCCAGCTGCGGGATGTATCGCCTCTCATCTGCCATGGCTGAAACAAGCCCCTTCGCCAGTGAATCTGACAATATCTCACAGGGACATGCACGGCAGCCATTGGACTTGGATTGCATCTGCCCATCGTCGCCGGTAACCAGGCCTTCACCGGGTAGCTCTGCAGCATCGCTTCTACGTCCTTTGGCCTGGCAGGCGTGGTGCTGGATGCGTCCAAAGGGCCAAAGGGTTGCCGGTCCGGAACTAAGGAAATCCCATGTGTTTGACTGATGAGGGCGATGAATATAGCCACGCCTCAACCGTCCTCAATCTGTACTTGCGCCGATCCTTGTAAGGCCTTGCAAGAAGCCTTTTAAGAAGCCTTGTAAGGGCGCGCCCACCCAAGCAGGACCCAAGCAGCACGGCCCAGCCCAGACTCACCTCAACCAGCAACCCAGGGGCTGGGCTAAGCCTTGCTAGTGTCAAGGTGGTTGCCAAACCAATACCCAGCCTCACGCCCAGACTGAGCCCACCCAAGCAAGGCTTGCCCCGCCCTGTCTTAGATTAGCCTCAGGCCCAGCAGCAACTTAGTGTGCAGAAATGCCATGTACAGCCCGCATGCCAGCCCGCCCACTAGTTCAGCCTGCCTGGCTGGCCAGCGCCACTGACTCTTGGCTCCATGACTCACTCCTGATGCATCGCCTTGCCCTTGCCTCGGGGATTCCTGCGCAACTTCGGCCATGACATCAATTGGTCTAACGACGCCAGAACTTGTCCATTCAGGAATCGCCACTTGACCAGCTCTGCTGCTTGCAGTCGAACCACAGACGCGGCTGGACCGAGGCGGGCAACGTTTAGTTTACAATAAGACAAGGTTCGTCTACACACCGTTGATGTCACACAATGCCTGAGCCCTCATGCTCGAGCCATTTTCTGTCCGCAGTCCTTGACGCCCGAAGGGCGCTCTCTTCGAATTCGGATGGGGCAATTGCCTGAGAATCTGAGAAACGCAGGGCCAGCACATGGTCAACGCCGCGGAAGCAACTTGATGGCAACTGCTTAGCTTGCCCCTCCCGTGGGTAGAGGTGAAGCCCCGATGCCTTCTTTGGGATTCATAGGGCAGTTTGACCAAGGCAATCGTCAGCTAAACCGGAGCTTCATCCGGAAATCCGAGGCCCAGCAACCAGGCCTGACACGATCCGGCCTTTCCCTGGAGCTCGCTGGCACGAAGCTGCGACGTGCCAACAGCACCAAGTGTTTTCTGCTATTCAAGTCACAGCCCCGTGCAGTGAGACCAACAGCTCAACAGAAATTTACTCTAGTTGGAGCAGATTTGCAAGCCTTCACTGGCGACAGGTACCTTGGCACCAGTCAACTGTCAGCGGGGAGAACTCACCAAGACACGGATGCGGTCAGCTGAGGCGCGGTGGAAGACAAGGGACCTGGCTCGCTTTATTGGGATGTGCACGTTCACATAGCTACACGTGGCATACCACATCAAGCCCCAAATGCATGACTGTGGAAAGGTAAATGTGCTTCTGCACTTGTGCATGTGCGTGTGCATCTCTCAATTTGTGAGCTGCAGTCGTGGCTGCATGCCTTGAACGTGGAATGCTTCTTTCCATTTTCGAGTTTCTTCATGCGCAGCCCGCATTCTAATTCAGGAAGCCCAACTCTTGCCAGCCTTGCATCCTCAAGAAGTCCCCCTGCGGAGCTTCAAAGTCAGCACCTGTAGCAGGTGAATGGAGCACAACCGTAATCAGGCCAAACAAGCGTCATAGCTTGATTCAACTGCATCCTCATCAAACGCAACCACCTAAGAAATGCTGAAAATTACGGACTCACCACCAGCTAGCCTGATTCTTCTTGCACTCGTCCACCAGCTGCAGCACATCCTGTGACTTGTCGGAGTGCGCTCAACGCAAGGCCAGTGACAGTGATGCAGGCAGCTGGGTCCAAGTCAAACGTTGGCCCCTCAGACAAATGCAATAGAGACAAACTGTTCGGCCCGAGCCACGGCCAAAAGCCACGCGTCAGCTTAAGATGCATAGCTGCAGAGTATGAAGGCAGAGCAAATTAAACCACGCCGGCCGAAGACTACTTTGGGCATGCGACAAGCGCTGCTGTCAACTCCAAAAGGCATGGCCTGGCCTTGCTGATCCCATTGACCTCAATGATGCGGTCACCCACTGCCACTTTCTCCTGTGCGAGAAAGTATCGTCAACTCATGGGCGGCCGGAAGAGAAGAAAATTGTTCGGATATCTCTGGGACATGCACGCAGCTAGTCAGTCCTTGTTCACCGGTGCATTGTTCCAGTCCTCAGATGCGAAAAGGTCTCTGTGGGGAAACTCATGCTCGGCGGCACTGGGCACCCAGCAAAGACCAAACCTTCGTTGACCACTTCGATGAGCAAGGTCTCTCCGTCCTCCCGCCCCCTCGTTTTTGATTTGTAGTACCCTCACCCAGAAGGGTCTGCAACTCGCATGGCCGAATTACTCTTCAAGCATGTCCACCTGTGTTGTCACATTTTGGAGGCACATCTGAAACAAGCAGCTGAGCCCCTCCTTGTGGTCAACATCAATGCCCAAGCGAGCCCCCGCAGACTTGTCCAGGATGACCATGTACTCTCCCGGAGCAGCCTCAACGCTGCAGCGTGTTAAAACTCCCCGAAATTCCAAGCACACTCTCTTCTTTGCCATGTGCAACCCCCCCGAGGAAAAACAAAAAGGGGGAAAAAAACAGCAGGGTATCCAGCTTGGCAGGCATCCTCGCAGTGCGTTCTGGGCAGCGCGCCTGTGCAGCTGCTGGCGCGCTGATCTCTGGTCCTGTGCGGTGGCAACTGAGCCCGGGACACTAAGGGTCGAAGCATACGCTGGCCCTCACTCCATCACGGGTTATAGGGGGTTTTCCCCTGGAAGGAGGGTGTATCCCACAAGGGCATCCCAAAAAAGTCCGGAGAAGTTGAGCTGTCTGGTTCGAAAGCAAATCTTGGAAGGTGCACGTCCTGCACAACACAAGCCTCAATCAAAGCTGAACAAGCAGCCGTATCCACTGCCGGAATGGTAGGTGCACGCAACATAGCTCTTGCGGCCGCTGCCCATTGGTACATATTGGCACCATGAACCGTGCCTGGGAAGTCCCCACCGGGCGCAGCCTCCTGCAGCAATGTTGTTTCGGACATCGAAAGCACGCACCGCAGGACTAGCATGCCATGACGTTTGCCAAAAGGCATGGCATTGCTCCTGCATGCGAACACGGTGGCTCAAAAGTAGCTGACGTGCACCCTGTGCTCGATCACAAAGGCGGTCCAAACCCAAGTGCTGCCCTAAGGCCCTCCCAACTGGCCTCAACAACCTGCATCCCAGAAACATGACAGGGTTGAACAGGAAGCTTATCCATCAGAACAATAATTGCCCTGTCCTTGCGTGTGAGCTCTTTCTGCTCATACTCCGCGCTCGCCTGCACCCCGCCCCCCAGTTGGGCTGCCTGGGGTGCCAAGGAGAAAAATATTGCTGCTGATGCACTCGCTGAGAGCATGTTTCCCAGTGTTGCATTGCCCTTTTGAGTTGCCAAAGGCATATCTGCCTGCCCGATGGTTTTCCACGAGCCCTGCCACTCATGACCAGGTCTGGGGTCAAAGCATACCCACGAACCGCTGAAATGGAAGCAGCTAGTGGCCCAGTGCGGGAAACATCAAAGGACACTTCCAAGATCCCCGGGACGAAAAACCGTTGCTGCCTCTTTCCACCAAGGTAGCCAATGCTTTTGCCCCCCGTATGCGAGCCCTGATTGGAGCCAATGCACAGCCCAGGCTCCGTGGCAACTCGGGCGCCTCGGCGCCTGTGCAGCAAGCTGAATTGCCCATGGCCTGGGCTACGTCTAAGACGAAAGCTTCGCCACACCCGGACTTTCCAGCTGCTCCGAGCCACAGGTTTCGAAACTGATGATAATCCCTTGAAAATCCTTGACAGTACGTCAAAGAAGAAAACAACAAACACCTAGTGAGCATGCCATAGAATGCTGCACTGCAGGCCTGCGCTTCTGAGGTGGGCGCCCTGTAGTGCAGAAAATGTGCACAAACGGGTGACAGAAGTAGGCGCTTCGAGCCAGCTGCGGTGACGCTTCTCTCTGTTCGCTGTGGTGAATTGGGCGACGTGTGCATCCTGACTCTGCAGCGGTGTGGCGCGTCAAAGGGGTATGAACTAGGCCTCATAACGTGGAGAATGGTTGACTCACGAGCAGTCAGAACCTTCCAAGCAACACCCAAAGTCGGCCATCAGGGCGTGTCAATCCTTGCCTCCCAGGCTCCAAGCCCCACATTGACCGTGCGATTCCAGACATCAATGTTCATATGTCAGCCGCAGGCCCATCTGCAAGCCACAGGGGAGGTGCGACTCTTCGGACCTTGCAGCCTAAAGGGATCAGTTGAGGGGCCAGCATCATGAAGCTAATAAAGGCAAGGGCCTGCAATGGTAGCACCCCCAAAAAAACAAAAAAAAATACAACAACAATCTAATAAACGGTCATCTAGTGACTAGTGGCGGATATTTTACTTGCTTTGGGTGAAGATTTGCTTCATTGGCCAGGATTACCCGTCTTCGGTTATCAGTCTTGCTCTGCCCCTGGCTCAGCCCACTCAGGCAACCGGGCGTCCCTTGAACTTCAAGCGCGGCTGGGAGCACGGAATGCTGGCGGTAACGCGGCCAAGGAAGGTGTGCCCAAACTCTGGGAGGTTGTTACCCAAGCCCACCTGAGCTGAGGGCCCAAGGATATGCGGCAACCGCCTCCCCGGTAACTACCTAAGCTGCCCTTGGCGCTCGCGACCTTTTTCCCCGCAGCTCCTCCAACACGTCCTTCAGCTCCTGCGGCATGGGCCTCGATGCAGCACAAGAGCACGTGAGAAGAGAAAACCAGGTGGGAAATGGGGGGGCACGCGGGCAGCGCCAAATAAACCGAAACCGCCCTGGCTGAAGGCTCTTGGGCAGTTCCAAGGATTCGTCAAAAAGCGAGGAACTCCAATATTGCGAACTCCAAGCTTCGCCATTGGTCTGAAGGGCGCGTTCTTCAGGTCCCGCAGGGTGACGCGATAGCAGTGCAAGAAGAGGCCTGAGCTTTGAGCTGCAGTTGGCCAGGGTTCTTGGAGGAGGCCTTTCCAGGTCTGAGCACGTCGACCGCTTCATGCAACCAAGTGACCAAAACTGGCAGAGCTGAAAAGCCGTGCAGCCCGCACTGTATCCCACACAAACAACGGGCGCTGGCCTAAAGGGTTGAAGCATATCATTGGTCCGGGCCTGCAGGCTTGCCCCACCCATGTGCCAAGCACTCCAAAAACTGAAGCCAGGGAGCGTGGACACCAGCTCGTGAGGCTGCCCTCAGCACATGGGGTGTCCCTTCCCGACACAACAGCCGGTTGATGAATACAGTGCGCACAGCAAAGGCATGTGTGAGCGTTTGCCCATTTCAAGGGATCTACCCTAGTCAAGCGTGCAATGAGACAAAACATGGCATGATGCAGAACCACTTCCTGGTTGCACAAACGGCACGCATGGAACGAACCCTTGGTCCGAGGTGCATAGATGTGGTCGCCTACCAGCGGCCGCCCAATGCCAGCTAGGTGGGCTCTGATTTGGTGAGTCCGGCCTGCACAACTACTGGGCCATTCTCAGCTGCGAGCTCGTGTTTGCACTCCGGTGCCGAGCTACACTGGAAGTGGTCTGGCTATGTGTCATTGTGCCACGGATCGCTGTGCATAGCGCCCGCCTGTTGTCAAGCAAGATCTAAATGTTCACGTTGTGGCAAGCCTTACAAAGCTTCAGCTTTTGTGCAGGGTCGCTTGAGGGCGAGTAAAATCCTGAGGTGTTTGCAGGATAGTGGCTGCCCTCGGCCTAGCTTCTGCCAGTAACTGCTCATTGCATCCGGGAGGGCAGATTTGAATCAAGTCTCCGACCTTGTGTAACTTGTTTGGATGCCTCCCGGCTGTGAATGGGAACTACCAGCATGATGTGTTTGCACATGTGCCATAATTCCAGTGCAGTTTGACAGCTCGTCTCCCTCGCGCAGCCACCCGTCCCGCCTGTCAACGGCTTCACCCGGAGCAGTGAGAGCGCGTCGCCCTCAGGGGATTGCAGGAGTTCCTTAGGCAAATGGCAAAAGCGAATGGAACTTGCGGCCGGTTGCCGAACGGCTGCATGCCAAAGCTCAAAAGCCACTGTACTAGATGACCCTCCATACTCAAGCCATGCTGGAAGTGCGGGGGCGCTCATGCTGCGCTCATTTGTGACTTTTGCCATGGTGTGAGGGGAACGGAGCCCAGGCTGATGTTTCTACAAATGGGAACGCCCCAGAAAACGTGCCTTTGCAAGGGGCGTCCAGGCCCTTCTGTGGACAATCCCTCAAAGCCTAAAGAGTATCCGGGACTCCTGGTTATCACGTGATGCCAACATACCAAATTGTCGGCGTGAAGCCTTCAAAGGAAAAACCAACTCCCGCGGCAAAAAGCTGACATGCGAGGAGAGAGTGCTTGCTCGGATCTGCAGTCTGAGTTCAGCATGTTTTGAATGTGCGTGTGCGTGTGCGTGTGCGTGTGCGTGTGCGTGTGCGTGCGCGTGGGCGTGCGCGTGGGCGTGCGCGTGGGCGTGCGCGTGCGCGTGCGCGTGCGCGTGCGGGTGCGCGTGGGCGTGCGCGTGCGCGTGCGTGGGTGGGTGTGGGTGTGGGTGTGGGTGTGGGTGTGAGTGTGGGTGTGGGTGTGGGTGTGGGTGTGGGTGTGGGTGTGGGTGTGGGTGTGGGTGTGGGTGTGGGTGTGGGTGTGTGTGTGTGTGTGTTCAAGTTGCACATGCACACTTTTGCACGTAACGCACGCACAACAATCACAAAGGCCCCCGAAAACAGAAAGTATGTTGTGAAACATGTATTTCCGAGTTCGATTTTCGGCACCCTAAAAATGTTAAAACAAGCAACAACTTCTGCAAAACAGAAGTTAGATGCCTAGTTCAAGTGCAGTTCGTGGTTTTACAGGTGCTGCTAGGGGGAAGTCGGCAGCGTTTGTTTTCCTTTTACTATCCATTATCAACTCCACCTTTATCATTTCAAAGATGGGGCAATTCTATTCTTATCCGCGTATGGTACTGGGGAGTGGCCACCATCAACCACCATGGACTTGTCTCCCTGCAAGGCTGGATTTCATGGGCGCCAAGTGCCACAGCACCAGCTCACAACCCCGCAAAGGCCTCCAGAAATTGCAATCCAACGTAGTTCACATCATGCACTCTTGCCAGAGCAGCCGTCGGGCAACATGTGAAGCCCTCCATCCGTAGCTCATTGCTTCTTGCTGCCGCTGTTTCTGATTAATTACATGCGATCAACTGCCGCCTTACGCGTGCCAAGGCGGCTGCATCTGTGCACGCTCAAGCACGTTTAAGAATAAATAAACGAAGGTGCAAGCTTGAGTGACCCAGCTGTGTGGCATGGGGGCTCAAGAAAACGCGGCATTTACGAGACTAATCAGAAACCAAAATGCAATAATTACTCCTCTGCCGCGTTTGCAACCGCCTGTCAAGCTCCATTGGAGCGGAACAATAATCAGTTTGCATTCCGCAGAAAGCATGCGGACCAAGCATCTTTGACCTCGTACTCAGTTTTGGCCTCTCACAGGGGTGCGTCAGGGTTTGGCTGCGAGATTAATTCGTTCCAACTAGGGCTTAAAACTTGCAATGCGCTTGTTACAGCTCGAAAGCATCAGCTAGAACACATTGCCAACAAAACCTCAGCAATGTTACCCGATTCAAATTCCTCCCGCCTCCTTTCCGCTGGGCGACCAGATTGTCCTCAGCTGTGCTAAGCCTTCCTCCTTCTGCGGCAGCAGCCGCCCAGAAATCAAACCTGGAAAGCCGATGCATGGAATCCACGGTTGCAGTCTGCCCTAAGGCTAATCCAGGCCTGCCAAAGGCCAAAGGCTCCCCTATCCGAAAAAATGCCCGGATCAGCTACCTGCAAAGTGTTCAACTCAGGCAAACAGAGCGGCCAACGGCCCACTATATGTTTCTTCTGAATTGCTCGCTGGCCATCTGTTCAAACTTAGGGGGCTGGGTTGCCATTGGCATCGCCATGTGAACTGCAAAGAAGCAAATGCAGAAACATCAAATTCTAATTACATCAACCTAGTGGGCATCCCAAATAATATGCCGCCATGCCCAGACATGGACTCCTTGCTCCACACAGGCATCGTGCATCTTCAGCACCGCCAGTGCACAAATTGATGTTGGGGCGGGCTCTGATGAGGATGGGGTCCAGCTTCAAGATTTCTTGACTTGCGGTGAGTCCCATCTTCCACGTTTGAGGGTGTGCGAAGTACCCAACGAACTCTCTGCGAGCAGCGTGCGCGTTGAAGCCCCCTCGCTGCGGGGCCATGCTTCGATGAACCCTTTGCAAGTGGCGTGGGCGTGTTTGACGCAGTGCAAAATCTGAGAGACCCTCTGTGCACGGCAGCGTGCGAATCGAAAGCGCTCCGGCCGCGATGTCTTGTTTCGGGGATCGTGAGCAGTAGTAGCAGGTGCATTAGCAGCAGTAACAGTAGTAGCAGGTGCATTAGCAGCAGCAGCAGTAGTAGCAGGTGCATTAGCAGTAGCAGCAGCAGTAGCAGTAGCAGTAGCAGAAGCAGCAGCAACAGCAGTCGCAGTAGTGGTAGTAGTAGTGGTGGTAGTAGTAGTAGTAGCAGACCTAGGAGAAAAGCATACTCACATGTCTAGGCCTCGCCACCAAAAAATGACTCCAATCAAAGGGGCATCGGTAAAGTATCAATAGGGGTATCGTGCTGGACACATCTAAATTCCAGGAGGGTTTACTACAATGGTATTTGATAAGAGGCTGACTCATATGGGTTCAGTGCGGGTTGACTCGGGTGGTCTACCGAAGGGGGTGCGCTGAGGCTCTTACACACATCCCACCGCTCTTGGGGTCTCCTGGTACCAAAAGCATTCTGTGCCGTGTAGTTGTGCAACATCACAATAGCGCAGCTCAAGCTACCGGAGCTGTCACTTGTAGACTTGGAACCCACACAGTCACATCTCTCTTGTTTCTCCGCAGGGCATCACACATAGCGCGCCCCCCCTCCCCCCTCATCGTCACGGGCATACCACTGATCCTCCCTCCTCCCCCTCTCCACAACTCAAACCGAACACACGGGTTCCTGGTGGCCTGCCTTCCGTGCCAGCTTCGCCCAGCGGCTCGCCCAAGCAAAGGCATGCGTACTCCTTGGAGACCTCAAACGCCCCCGGCACCCCCAAGCAACTCCAGCTAGGGCAACCAGGTTGGTCCAAGTGGAACGGTTTCAAGGGCTTGGACTGCTTTGCCGGGCCAGAAAGGGCACACCCTAGCAACAAAGTCATGAAGAGTACGGTGGAGCCGGTCCTTTCCCCACAACCAAACTATCCCAAACTATCCCAAACTACCAGACAGTTCCAACGTCAAACTGGGTCTCGCACTCCGGTCACAAGCGACACAAGAGGTGTAAATCCGAGGCACCTTGCAGGCAGCAAATTGGAAGTTCAGCCACTGCGCCGCCGCAGATGCCTCTTCCGGACGTGGTCAGCTCCACTGTGACAACTGTGCAAATCCGAAATGTGAGCCTCCGGCTTGAAATTGGCGTCAATTTACTGGTGCCACTGACGACGTTCTGATGGACGCAGCAAATCCACTACGAAATGCTTTTATACCGATTTTTGCCGCCATATCCGCGAACCAGGAAGTGCACGCGGACCATTCCCACAAAACTATTCCAAAAACACTTCCATGTTTGAGAGGGTAGCTAAAGGGCAGGACTGCACCAACAACCCTGAACACCTTTACACCATCGAACATCCCAAACTCTATGAATTTCTGAATTCTAGTTTCCACGAACTGTCCCCTCCAAAAGAACGAAGAATAAAAACAAGAAGTCGACCTGGCCCCCGCTCTCGCCTCATTGCCCAAGGCCACCGGCATCACCCCAGAGGTTGCGCCGTCCAGGCGCGAGGCCCGCGCAAGGGGCCGCTGGAGCCGGTGGCCTAGCCTGAGGTTCCCTGCCGATCGGGCTCCAAGTAAACACACATGCCCAACTCACGCGACCTCACAGGCGACACTTCAACGAAACCAAGGGAACAGCCTAGGAACAATCAGATGGAGTTCTGGCGCTCATTTCGCCGGGAATGCAATGGGTCAGCTGTCGGTGACAAGGACCAATCAAGGACCACTGCTTCACTTAGGCATCCAGCGAGCCAAAACAACGGGACACCTCGGGCTTTCCTGTCGCCCCCCAGCATCGAACAACAGGTGGAGCAAAGCCTCCGTAATCACAATGGGCCTGGGCTTCCAGTTCATGGCCGGCTGCCACCTCGCCCACCCCTTAGTCTGAGGAGCATCTGCAGGGCTGAGGAGCTGCTCACACCAAAAGGCTTCTGAAATGCTGCGAGCCCATCTGCATGGCCCAAGACTACGAGCTCCTCCCCAGAGGTGTCCTCAGTTGCCGGCGAAAGCAACGTTCAAAAACAGCGAGAAGCTTAATGCTGCCGGCGTTGGCATGCCAACGTTAACGGATAAACACGATCCCTGGCAAAAACCTATGCAACAATCATGGACTTGCCCTGCGGGCTTGAAACTACATCTGAGAAAGCACACTGGTTCGCAATGCTCGACAATTCGAAACACAACTTGCATGTGTATCAAGCTTGTCAGCGAAGGCCCCCAGCAGCCAAGACTCTGGCAAATCCTGGTCATCGGTGTGTCTGCACTTCTGCCACTGGCGCCGCAAACGGCTGGTGTGTTCAGTAGCTTCCTGCTCGGGCATGGCCCGGACAATGGCTCCCCAAATGATGCCATTGGGGCAGGACGATGTCGTCTGCAGCGACAAGCCGAGAGCATGCTGCCAGGCAGCACCTTGCGTGCAAGCACTGATGGCACTGTTTAAGCAGATTTCATCCTTCGCCACCATCCATGTGGTCATCTCCTCTGGGCTGGTCGGGACCGTCTGAGAACCATCCCCTTCTAGAAGTGAATGTCGGGAAAAGAAGCGCTTTCCAAAATTCCACACGGTCAAAAAACGAATCAAAGATCGCGGAGCTCAGTCCTGTAGAATTGCCAGCGCCCGCTGCCACTCCTGAGCCTTCTCACATGCGCTAATGATGGCGCTGTAGCAAATGGTGTCGGGCGCCGTGTGCGCGTCCGGCATCGCCCGGAAGATGGACAGCGCGGTTTCCCATTGCTTGGCCTTTTCGCAGGCGGTGAGGACACTCGCAAAGGTCACCACATCCTGAGTGAGAAAACCGCTTCAGGAAACTCGCGCATGTTCACCGGCGTGCCCTCAGCGAAACAAGCATCTGGCTCCACCGTGCTACTCACAGTTCTTGGATCCCAAGGCTCACAGAAACACATTTGATACGGCAGTGGCGCGGCCTGTTTGTTTGCCTGCTTGTTTGCCTTCGTCAGTTGGCGCTTGGATTGGTACTACCTGGCCCCTGCAACACTTGCCAAGGGTTGGCCCTTTCTCACCTTGGCTTCCGAGTGTCCGGTGAAGTGCTGGGCCGCATCTCCTGCAGAATGCCTAGGGCATTCTTCCAAAGGCTGGCAGTCGCACAAGCGCTCACCGCGGCATTGTAGCTGATGCAATCCTGACATGCAATGACAGGCCAATCTTTTAGGACTACCGGAAACTTGGGAACAGCAAAATCAAGTTGAGAGGACGGCAAAGCTAAAAGGTCGGCCTTTGGGCACATCACAAGAATCCGGCGTGCAGGATGTTTCCATGGCCCGCAGCAGGTCCAATGCCACCTCCGCGCGGCCGCCCTTCGCACAGGCGCTGATGGCGGCGTTGAAGGAGAACTCGGAGGGGGGGACGGACTCCTCCTCCATGGCATCCAACAGCGAGAGGGCCATCTCCCACTTGCCGCGCCTAGATAAAAAGAAAAGGGCAGGCCATTGGGAATGGCCGCATGTTTGTTTTTTTTTTTTTTTTTGGGGGGGGGGCATCGGAAAACAAAACTGCCAAACCTGAGCGTGGGCGCTTCTCACAGGCGCTGATGATGCTGGAAAAGTGGAACTGATTAATCTCCATTTGCAGATCCTTCATGAAGCGGAAGACCTTTGTGGACACATCCCAAAGCCCCCGTTTTGCCAGAGCGGTCAGGATCGTGGTGGCGGCGCGGGGGTTGGCCTTCCAGAACCCTCCAGCAGGGCGGCATGCATCGAACACAGCACTTTGAGAAGGATGGGGGCCCAATGCCAGCAAGCCTTCCAAGGTCTCCTCCTTGCCCTTCCATCCACCCCTGCGGCCAGCTCCGCGTCTGCGTGGCGCACGCTGTTCACGCTGCTCGTGCTGCCAGGGCACAGCACGCATGGCTACCAAGGGCTGCCCGACTTCGGGAAACATGATCCGCGTCACCGAGCAGCCAGTGTGCTTGCACTGTGACTGCGGCACCTTTCCATTTTTCGGGCGCCTTGCCAGAAGCCAAGCGGCTGCACATGCAGGCGCTTCTAGAAGCAAGAAAATAGTGTAAAGCCCAGAGGCTGACTGACAACTTGCAAACACACGGCGCTGAAAAAGGTGCGGCTAACAAGTTGGTGTGGAAAACAGTGTCCTTGGAACGATTCTCACACAAATCATCCGGATCCAAATCTGGATTCTTTCACGGGGCGACGAGCACACTCGCTAATCCAAATTAAGGCAACGGCCATGTCCAGCCAGCTGTCAAGTTGCTCCACGAAGGTGCGGCTTTCCAGCCAGACATCGATACAAAGCCTCAAACCATGGAGTTCAGCAGCCTGAACCCTGACGCAAGGCCGCTGAACCGTCTCTTGGCAAGGAATGAATGGCGCTTAGTCAGCCGATGGCTTGCTGAAGTCGATTGGGGAATGGCTGGGTACAGGGCATTGAAGGGGTGCGTGTCTGATCTGAGCGGTGTTTGAGTGCCAGCATGACAGAAAGCTTGTTCCTGCCAGGTAAGTCAAGCCATAGGTTTGAGGGGCAGCATCATGATGGCTGTTGCGAAACCTCTGCTCCCTCCCTTTTTCCTCCATGGAGGAAGCTTTGAGTTGAACTGTGTTTTGGGTTCATGAGGCAGCCCTATGCAAAAGCCGGTCATGTCGCACGGCTTTGCGAAAGCATCGAACGCCTCGGCCCCAGGTGCCGGCCGAGGGAGCGCTGAGCCCGTGACGTCTCCGCGCCTGGTGGGACAGGCCTTGGCCAAGTCGCATGATGCTTCCTTGCAAAAGGTGTTACGCATGGCTAGCCGAAACATCAGGTACAACGAGCCAGCAAACTATGGCAGGAAACCATGGCTGCAGCTTGATCAAAGTTGCATCTTCAGCCCCCTTGAAGACTCGGAGTTTGAGGCCCAATGGACGCAGCTTGCCTTAACGGAAACCTGACCTTGGCGTGATGCAAGCTGGAGTAGGCTTGCTAGACGATTCCCCTCGCGGGGCTCAGGCAGATCCAAGTCCTGCGCAGCTTGCTGGGCACTGGAGATCAAACCCTCAGACCTCCAAAGACCTCGGTGAATCATCTAAGTACAGTATTTCTCTTCATTGGCGAACGCCATCCTTGAAATTCTGGCAACTTCCTCGAAAGCGGACGGCCAGCCAAACGTGGAAATCAGATCTAGCACCACACCCGCGCGCGTCTCCTCCTGGAAATCGCAGGCAAGCTTCGCCGAGTATCTTCCGTCACTGGCGACGGCTCGGCTGTACTTCAGCTCCTTGCGGAACTTCAGCGAGGCATTTGGCAGGCTTCATTGAAAAAGGGGGGGCAAAGTGAGTTTATGTACAAGGTACACGGGCGCCGAAAAGTCATTGGGAATGCTTGCCAACATCCGACTCACTGGGCATAAGCGCTCTCCAGCCCGTGACATCTTGCATTGCTCTTCTCAAACGTTGCATGTCGTGCTTGTGTTTTCCTGTCCAAAAACGGCAATGCATGAGGAACCCTCCATTTCCGTCAAATGTTAAATGGCGCAACATCTAGAACTGCACAATTTCGCTGTCTGCATCGTAGCCTCATTGTGTTTGAAGGGCATAAGAACCCCACACCGCTCAGCCCCAAACACAATATACCCTCAGCCCTCATATATGAATCTATGCTAATATGTATGGTAAGCTCGCGTAACTACACAACAGCTCAGGAATCCACACGTGGCGACTGACCTGTTTGCGATGAGGTTTGAGGTTCAATAACTTGCACTAGTGAATAGCTCGCATCCGTGCCTTGCGAGCAGTTGCCGGCTGCCCATCTGCCCATCCTGCGGAGGCTTTTTACTCACACATGCACAAGGAGGGGAATCAAATGTGATTGAAAATCACCTCACAGGAAGAAGTTGTAAAGCATTCTCTCTCTCTCTCTGTCTATATACGTATATATATATACTAATATAACATTGCACAATTATACATAATTGCGTCCCTTTTGGCCGTGTTGCTTGGGTTCCATGCCGAAAAGAAACCACGGGGCTGCGGCGATTCATGGCGACTCTTAACTCTCAGGCTGCGTGGTTGGCTCTCTCTCCTCTGTTACGGGGATGCTCCCCCAACAATTTAGAAAGCTACTGTCGATGCACCACCTAAGAACGCTAAGAAACCATGAATCTGTGTAAACACCAACGAGCCATGGTGTCCCATGGTTTCAAAGTGGTGAAGGATTTCGCCCAATCCACAGTATGGAACCCTGGCAGGACATGTCTCATTTCTGCCTTTGTTCTGATGAAATCCCCGCTGCTACAATTTGCGGGTGATATGAGCGATGCCAAAAGGCGATGGGAACGTAGGGTTCATGTCGAATGGGTGAAGCCCACAGTTGAGTTACAACCAGATCCCGAGGTACCGGGCCTGAATATGCCTTCAAACGCATGCGGTTCCTAATACCTAGAAATACCTAGAAAACCTGGAGTGGATAATTTTCGCTTTTTGCCGTAACTGCATAAATTGTAGTCGTTTCCATCAACAACAAAAAACGCATTTTCCTTCAAAAAGCGCCCTTGGGACACCTGCCTAGAACTGGGTTCGGCAAAAACCGCCTTTGTATCGCCAAAAAACGTTTTTGTATCGGGGAAAACCGCCTCCGCCAGTTTGTTGCATACATCCAAAAAAACAAAACACTGCAAAATTGCCGCCAGGCAAACACACGATGACCTTCCCTGAAAAAGCAGTTTCCCACGAAAAGGAAAACAAATCGGACTTAGGAAGATCCAGGCATGCCTCTTAGCGCATATGCCCTTCCTCCAACGATCATGGAAGCTGGCAAGTTTCCGGTTGGTACCCTACACGAGGCGTCCAAGGAACGCAGATCGAAGACCAACACGCTTGCCCGAAACAAGAGGCTGGGCTGGCCTGTTGGCTCAAATGATGCGGAAATGAAAGGGCGAGCTAACTATTTGAAGCATTTCAGAACCTTTCACGGAAACTGACCGAAGCAAGAACAAACAACAAGTCAAAATAGGTGAAAATGTCGATTTGCTCTAGGCCAGTAAGCTACGGGCCAACACAGCGCACCTGAATGGGGAGCCTTGACATGCGCGGGAACGACTCACTGCTTGGGCTGGTGCGCGCGGGCGGCCGCCCGCCGGGTTGCAGCATGACCCGGAACCCGCTGGTCTCGAACCTGGCGTCGACAGCTTCGATTTGTCTTGCGCATGGCCCACCAAGCTGCCTCTGGGCTTGAGCTCTGAACCGACAAGGGAAATCATGCAGCATCTGGTTTAGTTCTGGCACAATCCATCAGATCATCAATATCATGTTTCCCCCTTCAAGACAACATCTGACTACTTGCAAAACTTCTTTCATGTCAAACAAGTGGAAAAGAAACATACTGGAGTAAGCCTCAGCAATACTAAAGCAAGACACCAATAACATAGAGTGCTGGAGAGGGGGGCTCTTCTAGACTGTTGCCCTCGACTTGTCTGATTCTTTGTGGGGCGGCGTTAGACAGGGATGACAGGGTACCACATCTTGGAACGAAATCCAGTTGGGCTTCCCAGAAGCGCTGGTCATGTCCAAAGCTGCAGCCAGGGTCCCGGCAGGCCAGGAGTGCCAAAGCCGAAGCTTTCAAACCTCAAGCATTCCATCTTGTTCGCGTTCGCCCGAACCGGCTGGCCTTGTTTATTCGATTGTGTTGGTTGGCAAGTAGAACATGGAAACCGGGTGCAACTGGGCTCACCTCCGGGCCTTGCGGCACTTGCAACCGCAAACTTGGCCCCAATCGATGCAACTGTTTGCAAAGCAGCTGGACCAGGGGTCGGGCTCCACGGATCTAATGTGCACTTGCAGCGACGCACCTGTGCAAGCACATGCACTTGCTGCCCGAGCAGGGGCCTGGAAGCCCGAAGATGGTGAGAGTGCATGTCAATATGGGGGAGGCATACGATCAACAGCATGCTTTCATCCATTCAGGGTGCTCAAGGTCAGCCACTTCCGCAGCTGGCCTGCTTCTTTTGGGCTTGGCGCTGTGGGTGGCTCGCGCTCGCTTGCCACTCGGCCCTTGGTGTGCGAGCATGTGCGAGACAAAAAAATACACACATGAAACCAATTTGAGCAAAAGCCTGAGCCCATGCAAGCCAATCAGCAACTCAAAGCTGATATGCCACCGCGCCATTCCTCCCAGTGCTTCCACAAAAGCACCAGGCGCCGCATATTTTTTCAACTCCCAAAGCGCCAGCCGCAGCGCCAACCTGAACAAGCCCCCGTGGACGGAAAGTCCATGAAGATCCCTCGTTAGCGTTTCTTTCCACCTCTGCTGTTCATGTGTTGTGCTTCTGCAGGACAGCTTTTCCTTGGCTGCTCCAATCGGAAGTTGTCTTTGTGCCAAACACACACACTAGCAAATACAGGTTGCTTTTGCGACGTCTGTTGGCCAAGCTGGCTAGCTCGGCTTTCAGCTGTTGTTGGTTCAGACCCTTGCTCAAATGCAGTTGCGCAACAACTGAGCAAGCAACAGTTCTGACCGAAACGAAAGCTGCATGGCGCTTCATTCAGGTCAGGCTGAACTGAACTCGTCGATCTCAAACGTGCTCTCGCCTCAAGGTTCCTCGTCGTCGTAGAATGATCGCGAGGAGCGTTTGGACCAGCGCTCTCCAGCCTCATCCAAGTCCTGTCAAGCCCTCACATCTGTTATGTGGCCCTCGAAACTTGCAAGGTGCACAAGGGGTATGGTAGGTACGCCACGTATACGCGGGAGTTCCGTTGGATTTGGAAGGCACACAAGTCTGACCTTTCAAGGGAGAACTTGTGGCACGCCGCCATGGCCTCGCCGATGGGCTCAAGGAACTTGCCGAGCGCCAGAACCTTGGGTGACGCGAATGCATTGAGGGAAAGCCGTCTAGCTGGCCACAGAAAGCCCTGGCCGACACACTTCTTTCCAAGGAAAGGTTTGCGCTGATGTGCAAGCTGGGGCGTGACAAACTTCAGCATTGAGGACAACCGCTCCCAGAAGACAGGATGACGGCCAAAGCGTGATTCCTCCCCATTTCGAGTATTGCGTGTTTTGGGTGCGTGGCATGTCGCGACAGTCCTGCAGAGGCAAATCCACCATCTGCCGGCGGGTCGCCGCGGCGATATTGCTGCAGCTGTGAAACGGCTTTCTGAGGCAACTTCGACAAACCAGGATCACAGTCTCCTTTCAGTCCAGTCACTGCCCTGACACACCCTGAATGTTCATGAATTGTGGTTGGAGAAGCTCCTCAAACAGTGAAACGATTCGGCCAGGCCGGCCGGCCTTTCGTGCAGTCGGAGGTGACAATGGTACAAGGTTTGCTTGTGGCACACTGCACACAGCTGATTTCAAGCTCTGTGCTGCCCAAGTGAAACCCACAAGGGCTTCTCACTCGTTGCTCTTCACCTGCAGGCAAGACTGCACTTGTCGGCAACACCCTTCAACAACCTGCTGGACATTTAAGATCATTTAAGGGGTCAATCCAAAAGTCCAAAAGCTATAACTCTTCACGCTTTTCCCAACATACTTCTTGGCTCACCACTTTTCCCAAGCTGTGCTGCAAGTGGCCGGGCGGCCGTCCAGGCCTGGTCCTTGAAGAACTGAGTGGCCACCTTGTGGGCAGCAGTCGCGGCATCCGTCGCCTCCTGCAGCAAGCCTCGGTGCGAACGGCCCGTGGAAGCCGCACAATGCCGCCGGTTCGGAGCTCTAAAGCTTGGAGTGTTTCTGAGCACCCCTTCATGCAGTGTACTTCGACAACTGGGTTGAACGTTGAGAGTCCGCAAAATGTCCAACGAAAAACAGCCACCATTCTGCATATGCCAACGAGAGTTCTTCCAATGCCCCGGTGGGTTGTTAGTTGCCGCTGGCGGTATCCTGAAAGACATCGGTCAACCAAATCGCCCCTCGCGCAGCGCATGTTGCTCCTTGCAGCCTGGGAAGGACACTTGGTTGCTTTTGTCGGCACGGCAGATCACAAAATTCTTATCAGTACAACAACCATGGATGTAAGCTTTCAACTTTGCGTTTTGGGGGGGGGCTTCTTAGCCAGAAGGGAGGGGAACCTGTCAGCACCATCAACTCAAGGTCATCGCCCCTGTCCCTCCGCGGGCACGCCAAGGCTGGAGCATTCCATGAGGGCTGCCTGTCCGAATTGCGCAAGTGCTTGGTCATGCACCTGAGCGGCATTGACTGAGTCACCTGCTTCTCTGTTGGGGGATTTCTCCGAAGACCTGCCTGTTCCAACATGCGCGTGCATGCTCCAATGCACTGTAAGTGGCAACATGTTCCGGGATGACCTAGACGCAACCAAACGACACATGCGACATCCACGTGCGCAGGTCCCTCGGCATTGCATCTGAGTTGCTTTGGCATCTGCCGAGTCATAGGCAGTCTGGACCTCCGCCTCTGTGCTGCCTCGGTTTTGGCGGAGAATCGGGCGCCATACGCAAAGGTGACACAAAACGCCATCAATCAGCATGCCCCCCTAAACACCCACAAACAATGTGGGATTCTTGATGCTTTGAATTGTGAAGCGGGAAAGCGGCAAAGGGCAATCACCTGGGATATAGACCTTGCGGTGCATCATCTATGCCAACATTTGCGAACCACTTGACTTAAGCTCCAGTCTGAGAAAACCGGCAATAGCTGAGAATCGTTTGTCAACGCTTCCTGTTTACCAGCCGCTGCGGACGTCCTCTCCATAGGTATGGAACCCCCCAAAGCTTGTGAAACAGGAACGTTGCAATGGTAATCTATGTATGCAAAGGGTCCGGGAAATGTGTAACGGCAGCAGGTGGGAAACCAGTCCAGGCCAAACAAACCAGGAACGTTGAAATAGCAAGTCTAAAGCATGCACCCAGGCAACGTGTACTGTTGAGAATCGAACTCCAAACATGTGACAAATGTACCCTTGGCCCCCCTGCGCTTGAAACAGGGTCTGCTTGTGCTTCTTCTTCTTCCAGCCGGCAGCCCAAACAGCAAACAAAACAGGGGGGTTGACACCTGCGCTAGTGCCTTGTTTCCGCACGCCTCCCGGCCCGAAGCCTACACCCTAGCCAGTCACCGCCAGGCCCAGCTTCACTTCGCAACCAAGGGCACAGAGATTTTGGACCAAAGCAACAAGGCAATAGCTGCCACGTGCCCTGGCCACAGGCCAGGCCTTTCTTTCGGAGACTTCCCATCTAACAGGGCCCTGGCAAAGGCAAGCGAAGGCGGCCGCCCCGAGCTTCACGTGGAGCACGCCTGGAAGAAGCGCGGTTGTTTTGGCTCGCTCGCGCGCGCCCAGGAGGGCCAAGGGCTAAAGATCTGGGAAGTCGATCTTAGCACCTTGGAAATCTTTCAGGTTACCTGCTGGCTCGCTTTTAGGTTTGTTGGCGGCGCACCCTCGCTGCCTACAGGATCTTTTGAGGTGGAACATGCTAGGCAAAAGGGCCGTGTTGGACAAATCAGGCTTCGTCTGCTGTCCTGCCAGTGTTGCCAGGCTCTCGACCACTGCGAACTGGTCCCTGACGATGTTGTTCTTGATCTTAGCAGGCCGGGTTGGGCTGTGACTGCCCTGCCTACATGATGTCTCCAAACAGCATGCATGTTAATTACAAGCACATTCTTCCTTTCTTGGGCACGGGCACCTAAGCTACCAAGGCCTTCGGCAAAGGTCCGACAAACGCAACACATGAGAACTAACCACAAACGCTCCATACATTTAAGTGATGCCCAAAGTGCCGCTGCAATCTCTTGAACAACTTGCAGTGTCCAGCCTCTTCAATCTTCCGGGATTGCCACAACTATAGCTTAGAGGTGCTATAGAAAAAGAAGAGCAGTAAGCTCTTATTGCGTAGTGCAAATCATTCAGGAGGGTCAAGTACACGGAAGGCCTTGTATGATTCGAGGGTGACCTTCCTCTACTGTATACTAAGGGCCGAACATCTTGTGCCGCATGGCATATCGGCTGAGACATCGGCTGAGCTGTCTGTAGGGTAGTTGGTCAAGAGGAAGGTGCCCATAGGATTGGCGGACTTCATGAAGGCTTCCTTCAACAACTCCGCCTCAATCACATGCAAATGCACAGAAAAACCTGTCTCCCGGAAAGCCCTTGCAGCTGCCCAGAAGGCGTGGGGCAAGACACAAATGCGCATGAGCCAAGGCCGCGACCCAAACTTTCATCGGCAGATTGTCCTTGGACAGCAGGCCCTAGTCTAGAGCTCTCAGTCTTGACGAAAGCAGGTATACACACCGGATTGACTTTTCCCGTGACCCTTCGGGGAACATCATCTATGTGTAGTTTGAAAGGGGATGATTGTAGAGCCTGATCCGTAGGTCCGAGCACAAAAGAAAGCAAGCCACTTGCGTTTATTGCGCAAACAATAGCCAGTCGAGCGTGTAGATGGCAATCCGCAACTTGCTCTTCCTTCGGAATGTTCTTTTAATTCCGCAAACTTTCAGGGAGGCCATTTCAATTTGCTAGGTGTCCAAAGCCTTGTACTTTTTACACTGTGTGCTGCCTTGGCGGCATGACTTACTTTTTTCTATTTATTCTGATATCCATGGTCTGGTGCTTTGCTGTTTTGAGCGGGGTTGGATTTGGCACGCTTGGGGTCTTGGCGGGGGCAAGTGTAGTGACGATCTTGGAACTGCTTCTTTTTGGAACATGTCTTTTTGCGAAATCCTCATTAGTATCGGGGCGTCGCTGCGAAACATCGCCAGCATTTTTGTGCTTTTGAAAGTTTATATTTCGGGTGATTTTGGAAAATTCACGGAAGACTGAAACACTGGTATTTGCATGCTGCATCCCCAGCATTCCCAGCACTCCGTGCATTTCTCGCAGCCTGCCATCCGCTGTACTTTGCCAAGTTTTTGCGTCCAAAGTTCATGACATTTTGGGCTTTGGACATTTGGTCCGGATTGGTATGCTCTGGCTGCATCCTCCGCAATCTCAGCATATGGGAGGGATAGGCAGTTAGTCGCTGCAGTCATCGCACCACAGAGAGCGTCGGCGGATCTCGTACCGATTTCAACGGAAACAGTGGACTTCACGGACGAAGGTCCAGTGCTGCTAACGTCAGAATTTGGACAATGGCATGGCCGTGACAGATCACAAAACAGTTGCCCAGTGGCCGGGGTGTCTGCGTTGAAGGACGCCTGGTCAAACGTGGGGCAGCTGACAAATTGCAGGACGCTCTGACAAAAGGGGCATGCCACCAAAGCTACATTGCATTTGGGCTCACCAGCCAGGAACTTGTCAATCAAAACATGCGTGACGCTAGGCGACAAGCGAGTTGGACACTCAACGCCTTGGCCAACGCATCTTCCACAGCAGGCTCGTGGTTGCCACCTTGGTGTCACCAAGGATTTGAGCCAGTGGCAGTGTTTGGTGCAAAGCAATAGTCAAACCGGGTTTCCTCTGTGCGCCAAATAGACTCTGCTTTGAGGCCGGCACGCTTACAAATTGCCATGGCGTCGATCACCGTGTACTTGGTGGGAAGCGCATCCTGCAGGCAAGTGTACAGCACCTCTCCCCTTTGGTAGGGCAAGCTTCTCAGCCTGGGGTTCGGGGCCTCAAGCATGGAAGAACCTCCACAAAAAGACTAGCAGCTAGCAGCACTCTTGATCCACCAGTCGGTGGGTGCTTTGGCCCAAGAGTACACAGCAGCAAAGGCTGTCGCTGCTTTTCCATGGTTGCCGCGTGTCCTCGATGCCTCCGGCAGTCGACAGGGTGCAAATCTTTTCGCCCACAAGGTTGCCGAACTCGGACATGCCACCGGGAGCCAGCAAGATGTACACGGTCCTCAGGCTGGGCTGTTCAAAATGGAGGGTTGGCCAATATCCTAATCCATAATCCCTATAGGGAAGCTACAAAAGGGACCCCGTTGCGTAACCGAAAGTAATGATTAAGGATTACTTTTTAACAGCCCAGTCAGGCCAGCGCCAAGGCCGAGCATGCCTGATTTCGATATGTTTCAAAGCTAGGGCCCCTCGAAGCGATTGGCTCCCTTATAAACAATAGATAGGTGGCGGCAAGGCTTAAATGGTGAATCACCTGCTTGACAGCGGGCAAGGTTTGAAATCGAATCTGTGCACCCCGGACTTGAGAGGATCAGCCAGGTGTCGGCAAGAGCTTCTGCTGAATCATTTGAGTGATGTCTGCTGGATTCTCGGCCACCTTCTTGTCAACGGTCATGACGCTTCCTGTCCCAAAATGCAATGTAACAAAGCAGAACCTTCAACCACATGGACGCCACCCGGATGGGCTGTGGACACCTTGTGCAAATCCATCTTGTCATCGCCATACAGCTACAATGTCACGGCATGCCACCATGCAACCTCCCGCACCCCCAATCATCCTAACTCCGGTGTGCACGCATCACACGATGCCGTTCACACACATGCACTTGGTGTTGGCAACAGGGGCTACTGCACCCAACAGATTTAGCAAATCTATCTGCCCACCCTTGTGCCGTTTGGCCGCAAAAAGCACATTTGGACGCCCTGAAATCGGCAATTCTGTCGGGAGTATTTGAAGGGAAGCCAAGCCGTGACAACGTCGGCCAACCATCGGCGCAGGGCCCGGTGCACGCTCTCCTGAGCAGCACTCCTTGTAGACCTGCGCAGGCCCAAAGCCAAGTACAAACGGAACAGTGGGCCCAGATGTCCGAGGAAATCATGAAACCCCCAAGCATGCACATAACATCGTATAACTTGCTGAGTCCCGGGGCTGCCCCAGACTCATTCATGATGTTCGCGTAATGAGCTTAATCGCGCAACCAACCGCTTGCCACAAGCTGAATCAAGGGCCGCAGAACAAGTACACCAGCGAATGGCGGTAATGGGATCGGAGCCGCGAACACAACCCACACCACACACAACCCAAGCCTGAAGCCCCCTCAACAGAAAGTTTATTCCTTTGAGTCCAAACCTACATGTTTGCATGTCAAACGGACTCAAGCGGTTCAAAGCGAAGAGGGGTACGACCGGGACGACGACCGCGCAGCGCCTTGAGCGTGCCCTCCATGGCGGCGCGCTGCTGGGCGAACTTCTCGGCCAGCGCTTCGGCATCGATCTCCTCGTCTTCGTGCAGGCCTGTGGCTTCGGTGATTTGAGGGAACCTGGCTCTGAAGAAAAGGCCTCCCCGGTTGTGTGCGCGCACGATGGTGGGACATCGATTTCTGATCAGCTCCCTTTCAGAGTTTCGCCAGACGTTTGAGCAAACGTGAAATGGCACGGTGACGTGCGGCTTGTTGAACTGCTAATGCGCCCGTGTTTCCGTGCTATCGGGCAAATGGTGCTTTAACCTTACTGGGAGGGAAAAACTGATGGTAGTAGTGCTCCGCAGTGGGGCTCTCTCAGGCCAGCCTTTGTATTCCTCGTCCAGGAACTCATCATCGCACCTTGAATGGCACCACGTCTGGCGTGACTCTTTCCCGCCATGATATTATCCAGTACAAGTCGTCCACCATCAGAACAATCAAATCAATTAAACTCCTGTGAAAAAACCTGAGGTCCCTTGTCATGAAACCCTTTCAACGTTGCGGTTCGAAGTTCTGACTGATTGGACTGATTGCACGCCCCATTTATGCCAGGCAACCGTTTGACACTGATCAAACCTTTTTGTATGGGGGAGTCGTTGCACCAAACTTTCAACCGGGTTCAGTATCATATTTGGAGGACTTATACTATGACCCTCACGATGCAGTTCACCTCAAGTCATGTATGATCTCAGGAATACTCCCTCAGCAGGGCTGCTCTGAGGGAAATCGTGGCTCACAACCCCCCCCCCCCCCCCGTCGCGTTCTGAAGGAGCTAAACAAGTGCGGCACGTTATTTTGCCACCTCAAACATCGAACCGAAGAAACTGGTACTCAGTTGTTCAGTGACCCTGGAGAAAAAAAGGGAACCCTCTTGGGGAAGACCATTTTTAGTGGGGCAGTCACCCACCAAAAAATGGGAAAAAGGGCGCCACTGAACAACTGAGGGTGGCCGCCTGGTAGCCTTAGCCTTGGCCCGAGAGGCTCGATGTGCATCACTGCCCTTGGGGGGCCGAAGGCCTCGAGGAAGGCATGGGCTTGGCCGTCCACGGCGGGGAAGTCCTGCAGCACAACCAGCGGCCCGCAGCTTTTCTGGGTGTAGAGCTTCAGGTTCTCCACCTACAAAAGGAGAAAAAAGGGGAGAATAGTGGAAGAGAAGGTGAAGATCAGGAACGGAAAGCTGAACGCCGGAAAGATCATGGAAAACTTGAATGGCCTGGTAAGCGAGTCCTTTCCAAAGGGAACGATGGTGGGAAGCGACTGTATGGCTGCCCCAGGCAGCTCACCACTCAGTGTTGGTTTTATGAATTCGCCATCCGATTGGGTCGCTGCCCTGCATCCAAATTGCAAATGCAAAGGCGGCAACTGACAAACATGCCAAACAAGGCTGCGAAGCTGCTTGCAAGAGACACACGCACGTGGTGCAAAACGGCAAAAGCTGTCAATCCAGGACCTCATTGCACCCAGCTGGCTGAACTCAATTGACACCACCTAAAAACAGCGATACCATAATCTGCACAAGCTCTTTTGGGCTGCTCCGGCATCTTCACAAACCTACCACCGATTGATACACCGCCACCACTCCAAGGAGCATGATGGCACCACGTGGCACCCAACAAACCGCCTTCCGCCACCGTGATGAACACGAAGAGGCAAACCACTCCGCCCAATGAAATGGAGGGTTTGTTTTGCCACTTTGTTTCTTCCTGACTCCTGTCCCCACCCCCCGTTCCTTCCCTCCCCCTTTTCCGCCTCGGTCTCTGCCCCGAGTTCCATCAACATCTTGGAGGTCACCGGGCTGCCGCCGTACTCCGCGCAAAGCAGCTCCGCCTGCTTCGCACCGAGCACTGGGGAGAGGCTGCTGACCAGCGCGAACTGCGGTAGCTTGGACCGGGCCAGGAGCTGTTGCAACTTCTCCTAGAGAATCACCCCTTGACATCTGACTCGACTCGTCAGCCAAAACAGCGTGGTGTCCACGAACATGGCTTCCAAGGCGTCAACCCCCCCCCCCCCCCAACTAGCTAGGCTTTAGGCAATCAGATCGCACGTAAAACGGCCCTCGAAACGCGCCCCTTCACACACACACACACAAACTTATACCCGGCCACTCCCGCGCCCACAATCCACGAACGCACACACGCCCGCCCGCCCGCCCCTGCCCGTGCGCACGCTCACGCGCTTGATATCTACTAGCTCATGTTTACCCGCACCATTAAAATATTAAAACAGCGAATCACGAACATGAAGGCCAGCCAATGAACCAACCAGCAACGGCTGGGAAACCATAGGTTCAATCACCCTGTGCCCAACCTTGCCACAGCTATAAATCAGGAAGCTCCTGGGTGGGGGTTTCTGTGACCTCGAACTTCTCGAGCTTCCCCAAGCGGCTGAAGTGGGCAACGATGGGCGCCAGGCGGCCCTGGGTGTCCTGGAACTTCTTTGAGGCTGCCGCGGAATCCTCCTCCGGATGCCAAACTGTCCATGTCAAGCTGGCGTACAGCCCGAATGTTAATACCCACACCATCCGTCACATTCACTTACCAAGCCTGCCGCCACAAGCCATCCGAAAACCAGTTGGTCCCCCGTTCGTTGTCGCTCCTTCTTGGAGAATTCCTCCGCCCAGGCCGCCTCTGCTTGCTCGCTGCCTTGGATATAGTAGACCTTCTCGATGCGAAACTCCTGCTCGATGAGCTCGATCTGATCCACGTACCTTGGCTGACTACATGGAGCCCTTGCAAGGAGAAAGCGATTCCCTGAGCAAATGCCGGCTTCCACCCACGACAGGGCTTGGTCCTCAGGGCTTGTGCGCGCTCTGTATGCCGTCCACTGTAGAACAAGAACTGTTAATTGCTCTGATGCCCCCTGCACGCCAGAAAGCTGCTATGTGATGCCTGTGACGGCCCCCTTTCCGAGAAATTTGCAAATGCAGCGCAAGGGACGAGGGCTGAATCAAATTGACAAAACAACGGCAAGGCACTGCGGGCAGTTCTGGATGATCAGGTTCTCGGAGCAGGTGAGGTTAGCCACCCCCTTGAGAAGCTCCAATGTCATAGACAAAGGCACCACCTCGAGTGAAGCGAGGAATCACTGGAAATTGTTCTCGAGCAAATGCGAAAGATCAGGTCAGCAAGGCAGCCTACCGTACCCAGCCAATGGCCATCGTTCATTGCGCCCTTGGGGAGATCATGTGAAACATGTGTGCGGCACTGACACGCAAACACTAGGGTAGCACAACCTTGGTCGCGCCATCATCATCCCCACCATCATCGTGTCTTGGCTGAGCCCCCCCCCTCCAAAAGCGTAGAAAACTCTTGCTAGCACACTAGCTGTCGGAACAAGCCGTAAAAGGCAGTCCTCAATTCCATTATCTCACTAAGCTTGCTGAGCATTACTGACTTGTGTGGACCCTTTGCAGGACCCCAGCCACCGCCATCAATCTCCCTGTTCCTGGGCGGCCACGGCTTGACCCAACGCGAATTGCCAAATCAATCAACAGTTCTACGCGCCAATCTCGTCCAATTTCTCCAGTCTTGGCCGAGACACCTGACCCTTCGCCAGCATATTGTGCATAGCAAGGCCCATCTCCGTGCGGCGCTCCAGCTCCTCAAGCCAGAAAACTGGAGCTGAAAAACCGACGAACGCAGCCAAAGCAAACAATTCCTCCAGGGTAAGGCCCCTCAAAATCAGAAGTTTGTTCGAATGCTTGTGTCACCACTTGTCTTGAGGAAAGACCTTGTCCTCCCCAACAGGTTGAAGGTACTGTCTGGCAGGATAACTTTCCTCCAACAAGTCTCTGCCTTCCTTGCTTGACCTCCAAATAAAACATGGTTGCATGTGGCTCTTCAAAGCCCGCCTTGTCCAGGAGCTCGTTGCAGTCTACCGCCTCTGTGTTGGGAAGCGTTGCCAGCAGAGTGGCCAAGGTGCCTGCCAGGCCCACATTCTTTTCCCCAGCCTTCCCACGTCGAAAGACACCTCTTCACTTGCTCGCGGGAGGTGAAAGAATCCGTAGACCAACAGTTGAAACCAGCAATTGTTCGCTTTGGGCCAAGACTCAACCATCTCCACCGGCCCCTCTTCCCCCATCCGCCTGTGCCACTGCAGGGCAGGCCCAGCACCACCGTGAGGGAGGGCAGCACCTTGGCGGCGAGCTTCTTCCAAGTGCTGGCCACGACGTTGTCCAGCTGGCACGGAATCTTCTCCGCGGACAGTGCCGACAGCATCTCCCCGGCCTGGCGACATGGGCCCTAAGTTGGCGCCAAAGCCGCCCGCTTCACAACATGGCTTGAACCACCTTCAATGCAAATCAAAAGCAATGTCCAGTTGTAGTCACCAAGCACCTTGCTCCACAATTCCCCCCTGCGCTGCCCAAGCTTGGGCCCTGCAGCCACAGAAAGACCATCAACCATGCACATGTAGTCAAACTGACTTCCCCCCCCACTGCCACAAAGGCTAAATACATCATCCCTTTTCCTTGGCCACTCCAAACGGAGAGTTGCGTCCCGGCGAATGGCGCCGGTGCGCCGGCCTCCGGGCCGAACCAGGCGTTGGCGCGCAGCTCCAGCTCCAGAGGGCCCTCCGCCAGGTCGGCCGCGTCCGCGCGGGAGAAGTCCAGGACCAAGGTCCGGGGGATGCAGGAGATGCGGTACTCCAGGAACTGGGCCTGGGCTAAACCCAAAGCCATGGAGAAGACCACGAAAGCGGCGAGATACAGAAGGCAGAAACATGCGCCAGCAAGGACAAAGCGATTGAAGTGTATCTGCTTGGGTTTTACTCGAGTTACGTACCATCAACCCCGAGAAGCAGCACGTAAGTTCATGGGAGCTGGAAGTTGTCGCATCCTCATTGCCAGGCATGTCGCTTTGAGAGAACCCCCCCCCACCAAACCCTCCCCCCCTTCCCCCCCAAAAAAAAACATGGGCCTGCTTCAGGCTCTGGGGGAAGTCCGACAGCACAAAGTTCTGGATGCCCAGGGCCATGTCCCGATAGATCTCCGAGAGGATCAGGGGGCATGCGATGGACGCGTCCACCGGCTTCCCAGCCGCCATAGACTTCCTCACGGCCGCGGCATCTGGCTCGTTGGAGTTGGCGTAGCCTGAGGGCAACACGGGACTCTACTCAAAAGACGTGAAGGAACATTTCCCAAACAACCTGCTCGCTTGAACTCAGGGAACTGAAAGGATTGACATAGGGTCTTGACGAGAGAGGCAACTAGATTAACATGTCCAGCTCAAAATCACCGCACCCTTAACGAACTCATCACTTAAAGCTAACACCCACAGTTGAAATGGGGCAAGCCCAGCTGAACCGCTGATCAAGCTGGGTGGCTCTTCAGCAAAGTGGTGAGGTTGATGGCGGAGTAGCCATACTGCTTCTCCAGCTTATCGGCCATCTGCTCCACTGGCGCACCTGGAGGGCCCAGCAAGTACCTCAGCCGCCCAAGTGGCCGGGGGCAGAAAGGGGCCAGGCAGGAGGAAGATCCCTTTGCTTTGCTTTGGAAAGGGAGACTCTGCACAGGGAGATGTGAAGAACATGTTTCATGTCCAGCTCATTCTGCCCGAAACCCGCTGGCCAATGTGGAAAGAATGCCACTGGACAGCTGGGGCACAGGAACCGGCAACTAAAGAAGCGCTTGCACTCCACGTAGACCTCCTCTGGGGACTTCTCTGCGTTGGCGCGGCGCAGCTTTCCTCAACTGACTTGGCCATGGGTCAAAATCGCGTACCCCCAGTGAACATCCCAAAATGGTACCATTGGTTTTGACCCACGGCCACTTTTCAAAGGCAAGCGAGATGAACCTCAGCTTCAAGGTCGGACCCTCCAGTCTCCCTGGCCGATACCCCGTTTGAACGGGAAAAATGCGTGGAGCTGCACTCACCCACGTGACTCACCCTCACCCCCCCCCCCCACACATTGTACATAATATATTATAGGTTGCATCAAGTCACTTCCTGAGTGGGTATGTCATGGTCTGTCCCCCCCAACCAATATAAAGTCCGGAGCTGCAGAACTGAACGAATTCTCTAAACGCTACTGGATCAGTTGAAAAGAAGGGCAGCGATGGGAGTGATAGGATGAGATGATAGCGATTGGACTGCGAGGGCAAGGAAAGGAATGACTCTAGAATGAAGTGTTGGATTTTTAACCAGCATATCCTCATTCTACGTCACTTCCTGTGTCTCTAGGAATCGCAGGTTGACGAGTGAGGGAGAAATAGGTTGGACACGACGTCAGGAGTGGGATGGAGGCTAAAAACAACGGACATGTTCTTCATCTTAATATCTTTCCTCATTCCTTCTGCCTCTCAGGATCTTAGGGGATGACAAGTGAGTGGTGAGCAGGAGATAAGAGACGGGACCCTTTGTTGACCGTTCGGAAAAATCGCACCTCGCCCAGCCATGCCCAGTTTCCAATGGGGCCATAGTAGTTCACCAAGGGAAGGGTCTGGCCGTCGAACACGTCCAGGCGCTTCTTCACCGTCTCATCGTTGTCGTCCACGCGCCCTGGGTTGGCCTCTGCGCGGCCCCGAATGCGCTGCTTCATGGTCTCGTGGCTGGCTTCCAAATACAGCAGGAAGGACACCTCCGGACTGCAAACCCTTGCCGCCAGAAAAGTGGGAATACGTGAGAACCAAACGCCCGTCGGACAAAGTCACTTACCTCAAGCTACAACAAAAGGCAGCTCGGCAAGGCTGGCTTTTCTGCTACGCATGCTTCCTCTGGAGCGCTGCCTGGAGTAAGTGTGGTAAGTGTGCAATCCTACAAAAGGGGATCGAGCCCACCCCCTTTTGACTTCAATATTAAATGTGTTTGCTGCATGTTGCACGGCCGTGCCTCTGCGATGTCCCGCTCAAAGGTTTTTGCCTGATCCACAGATCTGGGAAATCCGTCCAGCAAGAAGCGGTTAGTGTCCTGAGCGGCAACTCCCAGTCAGTGCGAACAGCAGCGCCACACACACACACAAGCCCACACACTACCACTCACAAACCCCGCACAACCACCTAGACCGGCCACCCACCCACCCACCTACCCACCCACACACACACATGCATCTGTGCACGAATGAACACGCAACCAACCAACCCTTCCACGCACCCAAACAAACCTGACAAACAAACAACAGAGAGACAGGACAGGACAGGACAGGACAGGACAAAACAAACACAATCAAACAAACCAAACCAACCAACAAACAAGCGGACAAACAAACCAAATCAACCCAAACAAAACCCACCAACCCACCAACCAACCAACCAAACAAACAAACAAAACAAACAAAACAAACACCCAACCAAACAACCAAAACCAAGCACACAAGCACACAAGCAAGTCAGCCAGCCAGCCAGCAAGCAAGCAACCACATAGGCAAACAAACAAAAAACACAACAAATCAACACAAACAAACCAACACAAACACAACCACAAACACAAACACAAACACAAACACAAACACAAACACACACACACAAACACAAACACAAACACAAACACAAACACACACACACACACACACACACACACACACACACACACACACACACACACACACACACACACACACACACACACACACACACACACACACACACACACACACACACACACACACACACACACACACACACAAAACAACACAAACACACACACACACACAAAACACAAAACACAATAACACAAACACAAACACAAACACAAACACAAACACAAACACAAACACAAACACAAACACAAACACAAACACAAACACAAACACAAACACAAACACAAACACAAACACAAACACAAACACACACAAACAAACAAACAAACAAACAAACAAACAAACAAACAAACAAACCAACAACCACACACACACACGCCAACACAAACACAATCAAATCGAGCAAGCAGTATGCACTCACAAACAGCACACACACACACACGCACACAAACATGTTTTCAAACAAGCAGTGCAAACACGACAAACAACGACACACACACACACATGCCAGCAGGGCACACACACACACTAACATTACAGTATGTACACAACCAGATTTGCAAACAAACCATACGCGCGCACACACCCACACACACACACACAAACAAACAGCAGAGTGTGCGCACACACTTAGACAGCACACGCCATGACTGTTACCCCCCCAATCCGCTGTCAGAAAGGAGTTCCTCTTTGGAAGGGCGGGACCCTTCATGAGCGAAGCCGATGGCTCCACGTACCTGTCGCCTGATGCCGCCTGTGCACTGCCTGCCCCTCCCAAGCCATGTCGGAAGGATGGATGACTGGCTATGGTCCTGATGCTTCACCATGGCCTTCTTGAGCAAGGCCAGAACGATTTCATCCGGCACCAGGCTGCCTGCCTTCATGTGCTTCTCAATCTCCCCTCCCAAGTAGGACTCTGAGGCAACCTCAGGGGCTTTCAAATCAAGGCCACCAGACATGGCCCAACCACCTGACACCACAAAAACACCCGGGCGCGTGCCTGGGTCCCTGCAAAGGCTTTCGTGCCAATGGTACCCTCAAAAAGGACCAACGTCCCTTTACATGCCCAGGGCCTCAGCTCGCATCAAGTCCCCGGTGCTGAGGTGGATCAAGTTGAAGTCCTCTGGGCGGGTCTTTGACCCAAAACATGTCGAGTAACTTGCCTTAGGGTCAGGCCGATGTCGAATGTTGAATGCCCATGTCCAAAAGTCTTTGGCGCAATCAGATAAAATGGGGGCCATATGACTCCGACGAAAGCCCTCGGGTCATCGCAAGTGACGCCGAGTCCTCGCGGAGCTTGGCGCACTGCGTGCCCTTGCCGCAGCCGGGGCCGCCGGCCACGAAGACCACGAAGGGAGGGGTGCTCAAATCTCCCTCCGCCTCTGCCTTCACCTGCTCCTCCGTCACTTCCACCACTGGCTTGGTAGCCGCCGTTGGCAAGGGAGCCTGCGGATGCAATCTTCTAGATTGCGCTGGATTTGCTTGAAGGTTCAGGCAAAGCTGTGATGATGAACTAACTCCTGGCGCCTGAAACCTTACTAAACAGTCCCGGAATCCCACCCCTGCCTCAACCACATATGGCATGCCATCCTCGTTGACCCCGTACTCCACGTACTGCTTGCTGCGCGTCGGCGGGTCGAAGGCCGGCTTGTCGTTGTTGGGGTTGTTCTCGCTCAGCCAGTTGGCCAGCCACTTCACCGCGTCCAAACCTTGAGGCTTCACCTCCGGCAAGGCTTCAAACATTCAAGTTACCAGGTTCCCTACCTGTCCCAAACAACCATTAAAAACTCAGGAAGCTTTGTACATGGTGGCTCGCAAGTAGGTGAAAGCCGAACCGTTGACAAGCGCCTTGCAAAGGCCGATGAGGCTGTTGGACATAAGCTGCTGGAAGGTAGGGTCCACGGTGAAGTCCGTGGTCTGGGCGTCCGACAAGTTCTGCAGGTCCATGGATGCGCGCGCGGACTTGCGGAAGATGAAGTCCCGGACCTCGTTGTCGTCTGGCAAGGGGTCCACCCCCATCTCCGGGAAGAAGAAGCGAATCTCCTGCACCGCTGGGTAAAAGGTACTCTCCATAGCTTGCGACTTATGCTTCCAGCAAAGACATGCAATTGGTGAGTCCTAGAATCGCGCCCACAACCACGACCACGAGAACCATAAGAACGACAAAACCAGCACGAACCATAAAACAAGCATATGAACCACTAGCAACACAAAACCAAACATAATAACAAATTGACCACTGCAAGAACAGCCATAAGAGCAACACAAACCACACTGCATTGCTCGCTTTCGGTAATTAAGACGCACTGGGAGGGTGGCTGGAACACCGAACCCAACAACATGAATCCAATTTAGCATCCCTCTCCCAAACCCTCCTGCACCGCCGCTTTCAAGGACTCGCTGCCATGCAGGGCATTGCGCTGCCCGTCCCGGCCGAAGCGCGCACGCAAGCAGCCCGGCCGGGTCTGGCGGGCCTGCGATGGAGCGCTCTGCGTAGATTGGGCAAGGGTGCGGCCCTGTCATTACCCAACTGCTTCTGGAGACAAGGAGAAACAACTTTTACCCTCCGCAATTACGGATCTGAACATATCAGGGATGAAAATGATGAAGCAGAAATTCATGATTTCTGCACCTTCTTCCGCCCTCGGGGACGCCCAGCTGAACGAGCCTAGGCAAACCTGGGCCCGCATCCCCGGTGCGTCCCCGCGCCTCCTTCACCGACTCGTGACCCATGAGCTGCTGCAGCACCATGACCGCTTCCACACGGCACAGCACCAGGGCGCAGCAGGGACCGCTGGAGGCCTCTTTCACCAAGTGCCCAAAGAAGGGCATGTCCTGCAGGCTCCTGCGCGAAACCGAAAAACATGGAGTGATGTTGGCAAAGAACATTGCCGCCAACTGGCCAACTGGCCTGAAACACGTCACCTTGTACGTGAACGGTTTACAAACAGGAACTGGGGGCAGCAACATCCACTGTTGTCAACTGGCTCTGCATTGCCATAACATTCTTAAAAGGCAAAGAGTCGTGCTCTGCCACCTTTTTGCACATGGACCCACTTAACCTAAGCACAATCCGAACGTCCTTGGCTTCAAGCAAGATGTGCCAGAGCAAGCACAATTTGGTGTAAAGTCTAGCAACTGCAACAAACACTGATTATAATTTAAACATCGGCTGTGTGCAAGGTGGATGACCTTGCGGGCTTTCTGCCAATGTGCTGCTGGATGGTTTGGTGGATGAGAAGTGGTTTCCCATTGAGCCTCTACAAGAAGCAGGGTTCAAATCCCCAATCCAAACCACCCACGCAAGCACGCAAGCAAAACAAACAAACCAACAAACAAACAAACAAACAAACCAACAAACCAACCAACAAACCAACAAACCAACAAACCAAAACAAACAAACCAAAACAAACAAAGCGAAACAAACAAACAAACAAACAAACAAACAAACAAACAAGCAAGCAAGCAAGCAAACAAACCACATAATATACCTTGTGCTGATGCTTAACCGTTTGCCAAGCAGTGGCACTGTGACACAGCGACAAACATCCAAAACTATTTACAACAACCATCTGACCGCCTACTCATACTCAAAATGGACTGCCCGCAGGGGATTTCCCTCTTGCTTCCACACACCTCGCCGGAGCCTTACGGGCAATTCAAGAACCAAGTCCAAGGGATCAGCGAGAACACATAGGCCGTTTGCGGGGACCTTCCAACCACACCACCGGCCGAGACACCCTCTTTGGTTGGTTTGAGTCTTGCCTGAGGGTAGAGTGCTTGGGGGTTCGAGGGCCCAGATCATGCATAGCAACATAGAAACACGGTCTCTCCTGTAGAATTCCTTGGCACGCTCTTCGGTCAAGGTCATCTGCTTCTCTTTGAGAACAGTGAAGCCAGCAGCTTCCAGCTCGGTTTTAATCGCAACCTCAGGGCAAGAGTTGCTGCTTGAGACGTGTAAATGCCTGGGAGGGCTCCAGTTTAATCGCTCACCGACTGGACCATACACAAGCATGTGCCAGGATCGTCAGGCTTGGAATGTTCATGCAGGAGAGCCCCAGTGTCATGCTGTTGTAGGGCCCTCAGCTTGGGCCCCCTGCCAGGTTGGAAATGGCATCCGGCTTGACGATGCAGAGAGTCCGCTCGAGCTTCAGGCTGCCTGGTGGGAAGACGGCCTTGATCTCCTGCGGCACATGTCGTATTTGGACTGGGGTGGCAAATGACCCTCAGGACAGAGACAGTTGCTTTGCCACTTGCGGTCACCTGTCATGGGGGTGGGCTACGCTCGGCAACTTGGATGGTCTTGAAAACAGGGGGTGCCGAGCCACATGCTTGAACCTGGCAACTTCAAGGAAAGAAAGGTGAGCATCTAACTAAATCAGCTGGGAGCCAGCATTTTGCAAACCAAAAGGAGGGCAACCAAATTCACTCCAGTTGGATGAGGTGCAGAGTAATTTTATCGGCCTTGGGCAGGAATCCGACCTTCCGAGTCCCATCATGTCCACAATGTGATAGCCATAGTTCCCTCCAAGATCGAAACAAATAAGCCCAGGCGGCTCCGAGACCCATCGGAACCCGATCCAGCTCCACGCCAAAGCCTTCCAGAACCCTTGGCAACCCTCTGGAACATGGAACGCCTGGAACCTTCTCGAATCGTCCGAGAAGGGTTCCGCAACCGCTCCACGGACCCCCCCCCCCCCCCGAACCTTCTCAAATTCCACGCCAGAGCTTGTCTGGGCAAAGACCCCATGCCTTTCGCATTTCAGCTGCGATGCAATGCCAAATGCCTATTTCCTCCCATGAAACAGCACTTTTATGCCCCGTGCTTCGCAAAAGCTACATCGAAGGGATGCTAGATACCATGGCCCAGTCAAGTCTTCACCTTAGTGCGCTGGCCCCAGAGCCAGCCACCACCATCACCATGCACCTCAGGACCTGGCTAGCTCTTCCCATCCTCGGGTCGGCCGCTTTCATATGTTCTCAGCTCCTGGTCTGCCGCTTCCATGTCGACGCTGGCATGGATGGCGTTGCTGGTGCTGTCGGTGCCCCACAAGGCGCGGATGGTGCTGGGGGCGCGCTCGCGGGCTGTGCCCGAGTTCAATGGCCCGCTGATCAACCTGGGCGGATAGCGGCCAAGGAAATATCACATGGCTGTGGGTCAAAATGCGTACCCAAAAATGGAACCCTGGTAAATGGAACCAAGGACTAAAACATGCAGTCCCCTGGTGGCTTAATTTTGACTCATGCCCACATGGCCACTCCCAATTCACAGCCTTCACATGCTGGACAAGCGCAGGCAACCCGCATACCTTCATAATTCAAGAGGCTGCAGCTTGCCAATAGCGCCGCGCCCTTCCAAACACATTGCAATGCAGCCAGCATCGCTTGTATATACCTTAGGTGCGCCAAACTTGGCCATCGGCCAACAAATTAAGTCCAGTCAGCCAGTCAGCACCGCACACCTGAGCCGGCTGCGCCGGTTGCGCCTGCCAGGTCTGGCGTTCCCTCGTACTCCTGTCAGAGTCAAGGCAATCTTGCACCAAGAACACCTCACTGGAGCCGCACAAAGCCACTCTACACATCTTCCGCCAAGATCATGGCTGAAGTTGGGCGCTCTTGATGCGCGGAGGCTATCTTTCTGAAGCTCTACATCGGTGAAACTGCCCGAGGTGTTGGTTGAAACCAATCCAATACCCCCGGCTCCTTGCTGAGAAGCTTGGCCTGCTCTTGGCTCAACCGCATGCGCCTGGAAGGGGCCGCGCGGCTTTGGATGCATGGTGCTGAAACCGCGGAGATATGTCATATGGGAATCTTGCTTCTCCAAATCCAAGAGCACCCTGAGGTCCTTCAACAAACCACAAATTGAACCGAAGAAGTACATCCCGCAAGTCCGAGTCGCTGCTTTGCAACCACGAAGAGGCCCAGGGCAGCCGCCTCATCCTGGCAGGTGACCCCATCCAACCCCCCGCCCCTGCCTGACTGACCGACCTTCGCAACAGTGCTGCCACGTTCTCCCGAGCAAATGGAGCATGTCAAAATGACACCCAAAGAGCGGCATTCTAAGGGGCTCTGCCCGGCCCAAGCCGAGCCACTGCACCATCACCTTGTCCCTTCAAGCAAAGTGATGTCCTAGTCCTGCTTGGCATTATTCCGCTACAACGGGGTCACAAGCGATATTGTTGAAGGCTCGCCACACAATCACAGTTCTATCGCGTTCCCCGCAAGGTGTGGCTGCTTGAGCCGCAGCCCGCGCCTCAACCACCTGCTCCACGGTCTTCCCATTCTTGTCGCCCTCGATGGCCCCAGGCTTCAACACCTGTCGCACAGGACGTGACCGGTTCGGAAATCAAAGCTTCAGATATCCTGATTCGTATTTGTTTGCATTGGCGTTAGGAATGCCCATCTCCAAGCTGTCTGTACTTGATAAGCATTGCCGTGCTGACCGTGCTGCCGAGGGGCTGCAAGGGTGCGCTCCACGGGCAGGGCATCTAAGTGCGGGAAGAAGAACTCGATGTCACCTTGGTGCATGAAGACGAGGTAAGATAAAAGCCCGGTTGCTCCCACATTACCTGCCCTCCTCGCCAATGCATGCGTTGGCTGGTGGCAACCATCTTTTGCCGTGGAATTCCCGGTCTAAGTGTTTTGTTCACACTCTGCAGGTTCCAGACTCCAGCGAGCTAAGGGGGCGACGTTGGCACTCCCACTTGTCCATGCTCATGTAAAAGCTTCCTGCAATAACTTCGTGGGAGCGGGGGCAACCAGTTCAATGGTCGGAAACCCAGCATTCCCTAAGAGAGCATTGTCATGGGCGAGGTTCACCCTTCTTGGGGTCGCTTCACTTGACGCGTAGTCATGCCAGCCTATGGGCCTGGGCCAATGTCAGCCGATGGACGGCCGAAGCCCCGGCCTTTCCCGTAGAGTTCTTCCAAGCCCTGCGAGGCGATGTGCGGCCAGCCATGAATCAGGAAGCCCCCCCGTTGCTTTCGCTATGGGCCCTGCCACCTCCCACCGAAAAGCCGCCCGAAGTTGGACACCCAAAGAACTCCCAGCAGTCCACAGCTGGCCTCGCGCATGGCCAGACTGCGCTCCACGACATCGCCATCCAGATGCTCCAGCACCAGGACCTGCCAAACGCCAGGCCCGGCGCAAATGGGACAGGGACCGCCCTCCAACCCCTTCCACTGCAACACCATTTCCCGATCTAAGGGGCTTGCTTCTGTAGCTTGGCAGTTTGGGGCAGAAGACATGGGCTCCCTCCCGACGCTTCAGCGCAACGCATGACAGTCAAGGGGAACAGACGCAAACAAAGATGCTGTTCTCTGACGCAAAGTCAGACACCCAACCCAGCAGTCAACCCAGCGAGGTCTCCAACCCCCTGCCTGGCACAGCCCTCGGCCGGCAGAGGCCACCGCGGCTTGCTTGGCCTCTGCTGGGAGGTAGTGGAAATAGCTCTCCTCAGCACAAGGTTGCAAGCGCGCAGTCATCTTTTGTCTGTTGCTGGCAAGATTGTGCCTGTTCAGTGCCGAGGTCTGTGCAAAGAGTGGCCCATTTCCGCAACAACAAGCACCCAATGATCCGTGAGGTCTTCATTTTCTCTGACCACTTTGGGATAAACAAGGGCGTCATGCTGCCCGCACGGAGGTCCACAAAGCCGTGTGTTCTGCCAAGCAGCTGCCTCGTGAGCCAGGTAGACCTCCTTGCGGGCCTTCACCTCGAGATAGGCCTGGCAAGTAACGTCAAGGACTATCGCGATCTGAGATGCAGAAGCGCATTTTGCACACCCTCTGCCCTTTGACTCAGATCATCTCAGATCCTATTACATCATGTTGTCCATCCCCATTCTTCCAAAAGCAGACCCCAGAGAGACCCCAGCACACTGCCCCTCGGAGTGAGAAGTACCAGATCAGCAAGTTCTCCCATGGTCAGCCTCTTCGAACTTGCCGATGAGCTCCTCTGCCTCTCAGCAAGTCTCTGACTAGCGAACGAGCGAGAATTCCTACAGGCCTCCTGTTTGTTGAAGCAAAACCCTTCAAAGGGGCCCAACATTCCAGGCTCGTCATGAATCACAGCACCTTGCCCCCAAGGACGAGGTCCGGCATGAGAAGCACAACGCTTCTTGTCTTCTCCTCCGGCGCGGTGTGGGCAAGTTGTGTGGATATGTGCGATGCCCGCCTCGAGCGCCAGCATGGTTTCACTGGCCGGAACAGGCAAACACAAACACACCCGCTGTGAAATCCTTGGGCCACAAACAGCCAAGAATGACGGCCTGATGGCGGCAACAATGCAGTTCCTTTTGCAACTCCAACTTCAGCCGCTGCCCATGATCAAAGTGGCTGGTGGGGGACAGTAGTGGGGTGCGAGCAACCAAGCTGCCAGATTTCATGCTGCAGTGTTGGGCTACCAGGCGAGCTCCCTATACTTAAAACAGGGGTAAACCTGGCAACGTGAGATAGCCCACGTCACAGCAGGCGTCAAAGTGATGCACCGCTCACGGCCCGCAAATTCCGGGGGTTTGTGGGGGCCGGGCACCCCTGCAGAGAGGCTGATCCAACAGCCAAAGGAGAGCAGCAGCGGTGGGCCCACGGGGCGCACATCGAAGAGGGCAGGGAACTTGGGCATTTCATCCCAGGTCTCGAAAGCCTCGAATCCATCGGGCAAACAGCCGACCGCGCCCAAGGCCCAGGGCCTCCGCGGCTTCCATCCCGCTACGTCGAAGTTACCCAGTGACCCAGTGCACCCAGTGCTTATTGGCCGGCATTGAGATTGGCTCCAAACCCCTGTTCGCTTGACATACCCTGACCTCAAACATTCGCGAGTAGATGTAGCTCTTAACCTGACAGGGTCTTGTGGCGAGCCACCCCCTTTTTCTGGATGGCATTCAGAGCCGCCTTCAAGGGCCGGATCAAATTTTCCCAACCTTGGCCATGCTGCCCCGCTCTGTCACGCATCCGCGCGGGAGTCCAGGCGATTTGTTGTGGCATGACATGGATGGCCAGCCAGCATGTACCATGCCAGCCGCTTCTGAAGTTGCAGGTCAACCTATAATGATGTGCTTCATGTTCTCCTTCTCAAGCTTTTCAGCTAGCTGTTCTGAGTAGCTATTTGTTGACGAGCACGCCCTAGCGAATACATTTAACTGCTTTCCACAAAAGAAGCCATTCTTTGACCCCAGCCCATCCCATGATTCAACAGTACCTCTTCTTCTCAAATGGACTTCCTGATCCAACAGCGCTTCGTCCATTTCCACAGCAAGTCGCCGGCACTTCAGGAGCCAACGCCTGCAGGGCGAGGGGCAAATGCTGAGGGCATCACTGACGGCTTAGATGAACATGGCTCCACAACCCATGGATGGTCCCGCAATGAGGCCGTCAGCTACATGTGTTGCCCATAGATCTTGATAATTGGGATCGGTCTGCATCCCCGCCCGCTCGGCCACTCGGCCAGTCGCCTCGCTGGTGCTCTGGGAGAGCGCTGCCAGGCGCAAGGCGGCGAGGCCACTGAAGCACAATGCGCCCCAAAGGGCATCGACCTCGAACAGCCAAGCCTATGCCAAGGACGCGTAACCCAGCCGACTGACTGGAGATGCGTCTGTGCAGCCCGGCCTTGTAGAACCACCCGTGCCAGAAGATCTCCCGGGCGCAAACAAGTACCTGAAACCATCCGCCCCCAGGCCTGGATGAATCCCGCCAGTCCATGGTGAATGATGAGACAACCCTCCAGCAGGACATGTACTTAATTCGGCAGCGATGCTTGGGAACAGCCACCCCCATTTGCGCGCAGCGATGCCAGCACATTTAACACTACAAACACCCAGGACCATTGCCGACCAGTCGCCAAGCAGCAGGGTCCAGCCAAAGCACCAGGACTACCAGGCCTCGGTACTGAATGGATGGGCAACACAAAGACCTCAAGGCCATGAATCCCATTTTGCCCATGGACCCGGCGGGCCATACTCCAAGGCCAAAGCCCAGTGAGGCCGAGAGCGACAGCCGCCAAGGTGCAAAGACCAAGCAGCCGCAACGTCACACCTGGCACTGGGCAGACGAAGGATTTAACCAGGCACGACTGGCACCAGATGACGACTTCTTGACTCTTGGAGTCTGCGCACTTCAACATTGTCTCGAGTGTATTTACTGCTTTTCCTGGAGGGATCTTTTTGCACTGCTTTGTGCTAGCCCTCTTCGTAGGTGGCAGCTTGTCGAAGCGTGCGAACAAGGAATGTCAAAAAGGAAATCGAATGAAGCGCTCAAATGAGGTTTTGCCAAACCTTGCCAGATGGACACTTTTTCAAGCAAAAAGAGCCATTGCCAATCTAAAGCCAGGCTCTGCGTCCCTCTTTGGTCTCTGAAGAGGTGATGCCACCTAAACCCTTGCAAGGGAAGCCCCACCCAGCGCAGCAATCCAACTACACGACATAAAATCAAGGACCGTGGAAATAGATCGACAACCAACAAGCACATGAAAACTGGTTGCTTTCGACCCCTCTGCAAAAAGGGTAACTTTTTGTTGGTTCAATGGACAACCCTTGATCTCCCAAAAAAGCAAAGTATATGTTAAAGTCTAAAGATCCAACCCTAGAGCAATCAAAGGGCACATCGCTAAATGGAGCCACAAGCGGCTCTGCACTGAGACGTGCCTAGCGCGAGTCTGGAGCCGCAGGGCGCCACCAAAGCTGCCACGCCGGCGCCGGCATCTGCCAGGCCCATGGCGGCAACCTGCGAAACAAATCAACTCGAAGGCTGTTCACCGGATCACTCCATCGGTAGCGACGGCATGCACAAATGGACGAAAGAGGCCCTGTACAAAACGACTTCGTTTCGCAGCCTCAGGGGTGATTCAAGTGGGAACCATGTGGGTGGATTGTTGAGATTTGAGGTCAAGCTGGCAGAGGCAAAGCCTCGTGGCCTGCGTGGAGCCGCTGAGGTCAATGCCGCTGGTCGTGAGGAAGTCTAACGCCCACACCACGACCCAACACATAGCCTCGGCTCACACCCCATGAAGTCAAGCCAAACGCCTTCAAAACAACAAATGGTGGGGAGAGCCTCGACTGAATGAGTCACATCAGGCACACAAGAGCGGTCACAAAGGCGCAGCCGTGCATCATTGTCCACCAAACAGCCAGTTCTCAAGACTTTGTGAAAGCATTCTTGGTGCTTGATGGCCCGTTGTCACTGCTTGAGCGGGAAACACAACCGCCCAGGTCTACACCCTGCCAGGTGGCCGTAAGAGCTATGCCACTGCGGTAAGCGATCACCTAGGATGAAGTGCGGCATGCTATCGCACGCATGTGAGTCAAGCTGGAGTTTTGAGCAATGCTGATAACAGCAAATGCTCTCTCCACACATGGACAAGGGGCGTGGACAGTTCAAATGCGGCTCGGGGAGTTGTCACTCCCCTCACCTGCAAGGCTTCGTGCAACAATATGTGGGCCCAAGGCTTGAGGTGGCTGCTTTGATATCAAGCTACGTTGCTCACGCGAGACGGTGACCCCAAATTAATACAGATCTCCTTGCGAGGCTGGGCGCTTGTAGCCGCTCCTCCGGCGATGGCTCGCCTCCTCCACCTCCTGCCAACGCTGCACACGGGACGTTACCGGCAGTGCGGGCTGAATTTGATTCAGCCAAGATGCGGCATGTTACATCCGCAAAAGAAATGCATACAACACGCACGTGCGTAAGATAATGGTTAAACAAGCCGGAGCGGAATGCCACGCAATGCCACTGCATGTTCCCCAACGCATGTGAACAGGGTGACCCCCCAATCAGAGACACTCGACCGTCCAAGCGGATACTCCTCCCAACCGACAATCGTAAATTACGCCAATCCTACACCGCCCCGCCCTGCAATCGCACACTTTCTCCCTGCCAGCTGGGGCATAGCAAAGCTGAGGTGTTTTGACGGAGGTCTTGGTGGGAGTTGGACGGGACTCTGACGGGGGTTTTGGCGCAAGGCTCTGAGTTTTAGCGGGGGTGTTGACGGGGGTTGTGACGGAGGTTTTGACGGGGGTTTGGACGGGGCTCATTGTCAGTGAGGCCAAGATTCCGCCACCAGGGCTTGAGCCCGAGCCCCTCGGGTGAGAGCCGAGCATCCTAACCAGCTAGACTATATCGGATACTGCCAACTGGCTTTCACACCACACCTGAGGAGAAAGGTAAAGTTTGGACGGGGGTTTGACGGGGGTTTTGACGGGGGTTTGACGGAGGCTTTGACGGGGGTTTTGACGGGGGTTTTGACGGAGGTTTTGACGGGGGTTTTGACGGAGGTTTGGCCGGAGGGTGTTGACGGGTGCTGTGGCGGAGGCTCTGACGGGTGTTTTGACGGGATTTTTGACGGAGGTTTTGACAGCGGAAGTTTTTTACCCAGTGGGCGCAACCTTGCCCAAACGGGTCTTTTTGGCAGGTTCCGCCCATGGGGCACAACCTTGCGAAAACGGCTCTTTGGGGCAGGTTCCGCCCGGGCCGCACAGCTGCAAAACCCTCCGTCAAAACCTCCGTCAAAACCCTCAAAACGCCGTCGGGGTTGAAACTGATCGTTCCCTGCCAGTAGATGACCAACCAGCCATTGTCAGTGAGGCCAAGATTCCGCCACCGGGGCTTGAGCCGGAGCCCCTCGGGTGAGAGCCAAGCATCCTAACCAGCTAGACTATAGCGGATACTGCCAACTGGCTTTCACACCACAACTAGAGTTGCCCCCTGGGGACAAAGGTAAAGTTTGGCCAGGGGTTTGACGGGGGTTTTGACGGAGGTTTTGGCGGGAGTTTTGACGGAGGTTTTGACGGGGGTTTTGATGGGGGATTTGACGGGGGTTTTGACGGGGGTTTTGATTGACGGAGGTTTTGACGGAGGTTTTGACGGAGGCTTTGACGGGGGTTTTGACGGGGGTTTTGACGGAGGTTTTGACGGGGGTTTGACGGTTTTGACGGAGGTTTTGACGGGGGTTTTGACGGAGGTTTTGACGGAGGTTTTGACGGAGGCTTTGACGGGGGTTTTGACGGGGGTTTTGACGGAGGTTTTGACAGGGCTTTGACGGAAGCTTTGACGGGGGTTTGACGGGGGTTTTGACGGAATTGCGGGGTCTACGTTCCTACTTTTCACAGCCTTGTCCCATGTCATGGATTGCGTGAGCGAATGCATCAGGGTGCCACTGGTGAAGCGTTTGTTTCAGAACTTAGGTAATTATATATATTCTTTTTCCTATCAAACCAGCCTTCCAAACATGCCTTACTGGTGCACATGGATCGCGATCGGCTCCAAGACGTCCTGACAGAAGCCCGGGTCCCTGAAGGCCTGCAGGACCTCGTTTTGGCCAGGCAAGCTCATCGGAGTCACCGTTGCACTCAGCCTCAAAGAGGCTCTTTTTGGACGTGTTTGCAGGTAGGCTGCGCCCGGTGACGTTGGCAGCCATTAGCCTTGGCCTTGACTGCTTTGAGCCCTTTAACCTAGATGGAGACACTGCGCACGACATCCTGGATAACGTAGTCTTCAAGGCCCTTCTCAGACTCTGCTGGTCAGGCCTAAACCAACCCTAAACCAACCTTGCGCCGACCCTAAACCCACCCTAAACCCACCCTAAACCAAGCCTAAACCAACCCCAAACCAAGCCTAAACCGACCCTAAACCAAGCCTAAACCTACTCCAAACCAACCCTAAACCAAGCCTAAACCAACCGTAAACCAACCCTAAACCGACCCTAAACCAACCCTAAACCGACCCTAAACCAACCCTAAACCAACCCTAAACCAACCCTAAACCAACCCTAGACCGACCCTAAACCCACCCTAAACTGACCCTAAACCAAGCCTAAACCAAGCCTAAACCGACCCTAAACCGACCCTAAAGTAACCCTAAACCAACCCTAAACCAACCCTAAACCGACCCGAAAACAACCCTAAACCGAGCCTAAACCCACCCAAACCAACCCCAAACCAACCCTAAACCAACCCTAAACCGACCCTAAACCAAGCCTAATCCCACCCTAAACCGACCCTAAACCAAAACCAACCCTATAAACCAACCTTAAACCAAGCCTAAACCAAGCCTAAACCCACCCTAAACCGACCCTAAACCGACCCTAAACCGACCCTAAACCAACCCTAAACCAACCCTAAACCAACTCCAAACCAGCCCTAAACCAAGCCTAAACCGACCCTAAACCAACTCCAAACCAACCCTAAACCAACCGTAAACCAACCGTAAACCAACCGTAAACCAACCGTAAACCGACCCTAAACCAACCCTAAACCAAACCTAAACCAAACCCAAACCAACCCTAAACCGACCCTAAACCAAGCCTAAACCAAACCCAAACCAACCCTAAACCAACCCTAAACCAACCTTGGACCGACCCTAAACCCACCCTGAACCCACCCTGAACCAAGCCTAAACCAACCCCAAACCAAACCTAAACCAACCCCAAACCAAGCCTAAACCGACTTTAAACCAACCCTAAACCTACTCCAAACCAACCCTAAACCAAGCCTAAACCAACCGTAAACCAAGCCTAAACCGACCCTAAACCAACCCTAAACCGACCCTAAACCAACCCTAAACCAACCCTAAACCAACCCTAAAACCAACCCTAGACCGACCCTAAACTGACCCTAAACCAAGCCTAAACCAAGCCTAAACCGACCCTAAAGTAACCTTAAACCAACCCTAAACCAACCCTAAACCGACCCGAAAACAACCCTAAACCCACCCAAACCAAACCGACCCTAAACTAACCCTAAACCAACCCTAAAGCAACCCTGAACCAACCCTAAACCAACCCTAGCCCGACCCTAAACCCACCCTAAACCGACCCTAAACCAAGCCGAAACCAAGCCTAAACCGACCCTAAACCGACCCTAAAGTAACCCTAAACCAACCCTAAACCAACCCTAAACCGACCCGAAACCAACCCTAAACCGACCCTGAACCGACCCTAAACCAACCCTAAACCAACCCTAGACCAACCCTAAACCAACCCTAGACCGACCCTAAACCCACCCTAAACTGACCCTAAACCAAGCCTAAACCAAGCCTAAACCGACCCTAAACCAACCCTAAAGTAACCCTAAACCAACCCTAAACCGACCCGAAACCAACCCTAAACCGAGCCTAAACCCACCCAAACCAACCCTAAACCAACCCTAAACCGACCCTAAACCAAGCCTAAACCCACCCTAAACCGACCCTAAACCGACCCTAAACCAAGCCGAAACCAAGCGCCTAAACCAAGCCTAAACCCACCCTAAACCAACCCTAAACCCACCCTAAACTGACCCTAAACCAAGCTTAAACCAAGCCTAAACCGACCCTAAACTCACCCCAAACCAACCTTGGACCGACCCTAAACCCACCCTAAACCCACCCTAAACCAAGCCTAAACCAAGACTAAACCGAGCCTAAGCCAAACCTAAACAAACCCTAAACCAACCCCAAACCAAACCTAAACCAACCCCAAACCAAACCTAAACCGACCCTAAACCAACCCTAAACCAACTCCACACCAACCCTAAACCAAGCCTAAACCGACCCTAAACCAACTCCAAACCAACCCTAAACCAAGCCTAAACCAACCGTAAACCAACCGTAAACCGACCCTAAACCAACCCTAAACCAAACCTAACCCAAACCCAAACCAACCCTAAACCAACCCTAAACCAACCTTGGACCGACCCTAAACCCACCCTGAACCCACCCTGAACCAAGCCTAAACCAACCCCAAACCAAACCTAAACCAACCCCAAACCAAGCCTAAACCGACCCTAAACCAACCCTAAATCAACTCCAAACCAACCCTAAACACCCTAAACCGACCCTAAACCAACCCTAAACCAAGCCTAAACCAAGCCTAAACCAAGCCTAAACCCACCCTAAACCGACCCTAAACCGACCCTAAACCCACCCTAAACCAACCTAAACCAACCCTAAACCAACCCTAAACCAACCCTAAACCAACCCTAGACCGACCCTAAACCCACCCTAAACTGACCCTAAACCAAGCTTAAACCAAGCCTAAACCGACCCTAAACCGACCCTAAACTAACCCTAAACCAACCCCAAACCAACCCTAAACCAACCTTGGACCGACCCTAAAATCATCGATGAGTGCGCGGGTCGCGAGTACGTGATTCACGGGTCTAAGAGTATCCGATGACAGACGGCAGAACCGTATCCGATTGGACGGGCCAGTACGCAGCTGGCAGTTTTCTCATGTGAACATGCATTGCAGGAACCATGGTTGGGAATACGCTTGTGCGTATGCGTGCAATAAGCGGATGCAATGTGCTTCCCGTGAGTTGCACAAGGGCGCCTTGGCTTAGACCTAAGTCAAGCGCCTCCTGCTCTGCCAGGCTTGCCCAGGAGCAAGGGCTCTGGAGCTGGCGCGTCCTGAGCCGGAGACCTTCACTGAGTCGACCTAATTTTTGGGTCTCAGGTGATATCCCCCACGGCAAATTCACGCTAATTACAATGAACTTTGCATACCTTGCAGCAGTTGTTCGAGATGGAACCGCTACCCCCTCCCCTCCACGCTCTATGCATCTCTCCAGCAAACTCTTTTTCTCCTCTCAAGTGGGGCTGTCGCCCAACTGGCCCCGCAAGACATGTGCGATTCCTTGGCCCGGCCTTGGCCACCGACGCTAAAAGTGGCTGATGGCCCACAGGAGCACAAACCTCCGGCAAACGCAGGCAAAAGGGTGCGGATTTATTTTGGGAATTTTTTTCGTTTTTTTTTGGGAATTTTTTTCGTTTTTCTTCCGGGCCAGCAAAATGTCGTATTTTACAGCATTTTCTCGCGAAATTGACGCATTTTACACTAGCTCGTTAACATCCCCAGCATCGTTTTCAACATCCCCCGCATGTCCGACCAACATCCCTAGCATCACCAACAAATGTAGCTGGCGGATTGACGGGGTCAAAACAATAATGCTTCAAACAGGAGGGCATTTCAATCCCAGCAAAAAAAAATCAAAAAAAAACAATTAAGAAAAACAGAGCGGGGTAGTGATGATTCGAACAGGGGTGCAATTAAATCTCTGCAAAAAGTCTAAAAAGTAGCGGGGGGGTTGGGGGGGGCGGCAGCCCCCCCCATGATGTTCGAAGAATTGATGATTCAACTAGGGGTGCAATTAATTAAATCTCTGTAGAAAATCTAAAACGTAGCGGGGGGGTTGGGGGGGGGCGGCAGCCCCCCCATGATGTCGGAAGAAGTGGTGATTCAAGTAGGGGTGCAATGATTCAAGAAAGGGTGTGATAGAATTTACAAGGCAGCGGGAGGGTTGGCGGGGGTGGCTTCCCCTATGATGTTCGAAGAAATGCATACATACAGACATACACGGACTACACAGATTACCTAAAATGTCGTATTTTGCAGCATTTTCTCGCGAAATTGGACGCTCGAAAAAGTGATGATTCAGTGATGGGTGCAATTCAATCTCTGCCGGGCCAGTAAAGTGTCGTATTTTACAGCATGTTCTCGCGAAATATACCCCGCATGTCCCACCAACATCCCTAGCATCACCCACAAATCGTGTGACGGGGTCAAAGAAATGATGATTCAAGTAGGAGGGCATGTCAATCCCTGTAAAAAATATAAAAAGTAGCGGGGGGGTTGGGGGGGGCGGCAGCCCCCCCACGATGTTGTTTGCAGAAGTGATGATTTGAATAGGGGTGCAATTAAATCTCTGCAAAAAGTCTAAAAAGTAGCGGGGGGGTTGGGGGGGGCGGCAGCCCCCCCCCATGATGGTTGAAGAATTGATGATTCAACTAGGGGTGCAATTAATTAAATCTCTGTAGAAAATCTAAACGTAGCGGGGGGGTTGGGGGGGGCGGCAGCCCCCCCATGATGTCGGAAGAAGTGGTGATTCAAGTAGGGGTGCAATGATTCAAGAAAGGGTGTGATAGAATTTACAAGGCAGCGGGAGGGTTGGCGGGGGTGGCTTCCCCTATGATGTTCGAAGAAATGCATACATACAGACATACACGGACTACACAGATTACCCCCATGATGGTCGAAGAATTGATGATTCAACTAGGGGTGCAACCCCCCCATGATGTTCGAAGAATTGATGATTCAACTAGGGGTGCAACTAATTAAATCTCTGCAGAAAATCTAAAACGTAGCGGGGGGGTTGGGGGGCCCCCCCATGATGTCGGAAAAACGCCACCTGCCGAAGAGGAACTGGGAATGCAGAGGATGCGAAAAGCCAAAAAGCCACCAAAAGCCGCATAAACCAGCAAAAAGCCGAAAAGCCTAGAAGCCCAGAAGCCGAGAAGCCAAGAAGCCGAAAAGCCAAGAAGCCAAGAAGCCAAGAAGCCAAGAAGCCAAGAAGCCAGAAGCCGAGAAGCCGAGAAGCCGAGAAGCCGAGAAGCCAAGAAGCCGAAAAGCCAAGAAGCCAAGAAGCCGAGAAGCCAAGAAGCCAAGAAGCCAAGAAGCCAAGAAGCCAAGAAGCCAAGAAGCCAAAAGCGAAAAAAAATCCCAAAAAAACACGAAAACAATTCCTAAAATAAATACCCCTCCCAGGCAAAATGCTGGACAACGCAGCGTCTTTCTGGATTGGCAGTTGCGGGCAGCAGATGTTCAAGTGGAAGAATGTCTTCACAATCAAGGGTTCGCACAAGCAACGTGCTAGGCCCGCTTGAAGGAAGCCCTCATTGCGCTTGCCGCTTGCTGGCCCCACGATCAATCAACGCAGTCTGCTTGAGCTGGCTCAACTTGCAAATGACTGCTTACCTGCAGCGTCTTAAGTGTGCAGTTTTTTTGCCTTTTCAGAAATTTCTTTAAATTTGGACTGGGCGCTTATTTTTTAGATCGAGGGCGTTTTTCTGAAATATGGGGGGGCTTACCCCAATCTGGGCTCAGCCCTCGCCGGGGCTCGTGCTTCCGTGCTTGACATGTTGGATTGCGCGCATGCTTCCGTCTACAAAGATATTTTCTTTAGCAGCTTTTTGGAAAATATCACTTTCCTCAACGAATCGCGTGCGGATTCAGCGCATCAGCAGCACTCTTTATTCCAGAAACGCAATTGGCCAGTGGCTCGTGAAATTGCACATGAACACAAAAGCAGCCACTGCCAAAACAAAGGCGGAAATTGCCGGAACAAAGGCGGAAATTGCCGGAAAAAGGCGGAAATTGCCGGAACAAACAACAGCAAGCTGCAAAACTGGTTTTGGCTGACATTCGCGCCATATTTCTCATTCCAAATCGGCCCCTCGAACTGACAGTGCTGGCCATGAGGGGATTCAGACGGCTCTCTGGTGGAAAACAACCTGCATGCAGCAACGGCCAATGTCGAAGAAATGGATGTCCAAATGAGCAGATCCAAATCAAAGGTTCTCACGTACAGGCTTCGAGAAGGCAGACAGACCAGGCAATGCGTCAGTGTGGCATTGCGCTGCGAAAGCTTTTTTTGAACACAAAGGCGCTTTTGAAGAACAATGCCATTTTTTTGTGCATTTTCTCTCGAAGGCGTTTTTCCTGCATACGTGGTTGGTCCAGGTATGAGCGACCCCCAAGTCAACCTACGGACATGCCCTGAAATCAGCGTAATTACTCGTTGATTGCCGGGGCCTGGGGCCTCTGGCCGTCCACGACTTCATGCAGGCAAGCAGCGAAGCATGGCAGCAGCGTGCAACTGCCGCAGGCCTGAAATACCACAGGTTGACGTAGCGGAGCAGGCAGGTGTTGGAAAGTGGAGGTGCAGAAAGTGTTCTTGGCAAGCTTGGGGAAAATGTCTGTGAAGAGAGGGAGGTCCAATAACATGACAATGGAAAGCCCCGACTATATACTATACTAATGTAATTTGACATATTGATGGGGCAGAGTTGTGGCATGCTCCGGCACATTGGGCATGACGAGCCGACATGTCAAACGCACACTTGTCCTATATACGCACGCCTCACACTCTCAACAGGACATCAAAGGGCACATTGTTGAACGGAAAAAGGCGAGCCGGATGCATCTAGCATCATCCGACACTGAGGCTGGAGCCAACACCAGGGCAGCTTTGGCCCTCCGACGCGCCAATCGTGTCATCAAAGGACGGCCATGTGGATTGCAGCGATGTGTTCGGGCCGCCCATCAGAAAAGGCCTGCTAGCCCTCACATGCTGCCAAATGCTGCAAAGTTGGCTTCAGAGTTGCTGACCCCTTTAGTGCGTCGTTATCTTATGGGATGCGATCCCCACACCGAATTGCAAAGCTACTGCGGCAGAGTCGTGTAGATCAAGCGCGGCTTGCCATTTTGCCGGTTTGACTTCTTTGAGCCTTCTGCTGCAAAACTTGCCGGCCTAAGGAACAAAAAACATGCGGGCAAACAGCCTCCAAAGAGGGCACGCCAAGGCAGAACCGGAGTGCAGCAAATTGCAGCGACTCCCAAGTATGACAGGATCGACACGGTGTTCTTGCACCAAAACCCACCAGAGTGCAAAGATTGCTCCAAACTCCTATGAACCAAATTATGGAGCTTTCCATGTACTTCCTCTCATCAGCAAACACCCCTCAGCTTCCAATCCAGAACTCCATGGGGGCTCCCATTGCTGTGGCTGGAGATAGGGGATGCCGCCATCCGCCCCTAATTTGATGAGGGCCACCACGGCCACATCGTTTGCACCTCGGCCGCACGGCCAAGGCAACACTGGATGGAATTGAAGGATAGCTCCTTTGACTGACGTCAATGTACAAGTAGCTATGACTGGTTCCCCCCCATACGAAGAAAAACACGATCAGGGCAAATGTGACACCTTGCACGTTCTCAAACTCGCAACAAATGGGAAAGTTGCTGGCCAGCATACATGGGAACTTCCCGCAGTTTCATCTTAGGAAGATTTCAGGAGGGCGCTCGAGCTTCCATTGGTCATGTTGAAGCCAGTTGAAGGGTCTCAAACAAAGGCGGCTTGAAGGTCCACTGAGAAGACGAGAGGGTGCGCAGGCAGGCACACCATCGGCGCTTGCCCCACCCGCTGAGCTCAGGTCTGGCCAAATCTTTGGTCAGCGCCTCAACAGACGTACGTGTTTGTTCTCCTTCGGGCGGTCCATCCTTTTTTTGTGTGTCCCGTAGCACAGCCAGTTGCACTTTTGTGTTGTGCGATGTGCGCTTCCCCTCAGTAGTGGGGTATCGCTTTTATGTGTGCTTTTTTGAGTTCTGTTCTCCTCAGCGTCGGTTTAGAATGGTTTGAGCCTGCGGGACAAGTTAATTCAGGGACGGCCCCTTACACAACGAAAAGGCCCAGCTTGAGTTTTTTCAAAGCCAACCACTTCGAACAAGTTGCACTTGATGCACCCTGGCGGCTCAAAATTTAGCTCCGCGTGCAGGGCCTGTGGGTCAGCAATTTGCCTTTCTGGAGGTGTCACGTCATCAAAACCACCAATCGGCCCAACTTTCCTGGAGCTCCTGTGCAGGGCATCATGAAACATCAGACAGGGAGAATGGCGCTTGCCTAGGGAGCGCTACCAAGGGATCCTTTGTAGATTGCAATCTGTCATCTTCCTTTGTGACATTTTGTGACGTTTCCCCGTTCGCATTTGGGTGTCCCACGCCTTGCCCGTTGCCCGCGCCTTCGGGGGAGGCAGTCTTTGATGTTGGGGCGACGCTGCCGCAGAGATGGCCTCCGGCGGTGCCTGCAGTGCCAAGGGCAGTGAGGTTCAAACTTTTACTTGAAGCAGGTGGTGAATCAACTGGTGAATCAAGCAAATCAGCTGGTAAGTCATGTTGGCGGAAGTCTTTTTTTATTCAACATGGTGAATTCATGAAGAAACAAGACGTGTGAAATCACAAGCCGAGGTTATTCACGAACTGCTAGGCATTGCCCTCGCCTCGTAGGCTTTGGGCGGCTTCACACACTGGAGGTCCACTTGACGCCGTGGGACCTAAGCCGATCGGAAGTGTGGCCTGGAGGGTGCGTTGTGCTACGAGTCAATGGCTCAACACCTGGGGGCCTTTGTCTCTATAGGGCGCCAAGAGGATTGAACAGGAGCCTTGAGAGCAGCCATGCTCAGCGTGTTCGGCACATCTGGCGAATGATCCTCATTCTTTGTGTGACACAAGCGCACACACCAACAGGTCGAGTCGCTTTGGGAAACCTTTGCGCCAACTCGAGCCGAATGGGATTCATGCAGAGAGGGCCATCTAGCTTTTCGTGCATGGTCAATGCGTCAAATCCTCACTTGGGAACAAATCTTTTGGGGCAGAAAGCAGCGCTGTGGCCCCAGCCGCGAAGTTGCCGCTCTCCGCCCCCTGCGGCTTTGGTCGCGAAGGTTGGGACGCGCAGGGCTTCCTGAGGCCGGGTGCAGAATCCAGAAAAGCATGCCCCCCCCACCACAAAAGGGGGTCACTTTGCAAACCACAGGCGATAACTTCTGGCCCTTCATGCTCCTCCGTGGTCGTCATGGCCTTTCCGTTCTGATCGCATTGCCCGTCATTGGTCTGGAATCCTCTCACTCTGAGCAAGGATAAATTGAACAAAGCACAACAGCCTACAGCGCAATGAAATGACAAATTTAGTTCACACATTGTGGACACCCGTCATTCCTTCTATTCACGGCACAAAGCTCAAGACACTCTGTTTAGATGAAAGCGCAATGCCAGCAAGTTGCTGGTGAAAGTGTTGAGGTGCCGCCTCAGCCCATGAAGCGGTTGAAGTGGCTGGTGATCGGTGGGGCGAACTCTGTGTTGGATTCGATCAAAAGAGAAGCCGAAAGCTGACTGGCACATCCCATTTCAACAGCAGTGAGTCAGGGCTTCTTCAGAACACTACTGACTGAAACTTCAGAAAGGGCGGACCGAGAGCTGGCACGGCTCAGAAAAGCATGCGCCCGGGCAACATGCAACGGCAAAGGTTGCGTATGTGGCAAACCCGTCTAGCCTAGAATAGCCTAGGCGACACCCCTGCTATGTCCAAACAAGCTGTATTTAGATTCCCCTGTGATCACCTTTGTCCCCTGCGGTACTGTCCGCATTTTCCCAGGTTCTGATGGAGAAGCAGTCACGCCATCATTTGTGCGTCAGACTTTTTGGCTGCAAGAAGCCGTTGAAGCATATTTACACTGAGTTTAGGGGTTGTCTATGCTTTTCTCATGGGAAGGCCTGACCCAACCCTGGGTTTGCCTGATCAGCCAAAACATAGAGCCCCGGCGCGCAATCGAGAAACAAAAATACTGGGCTACACACCGGCGACTCCAACTGCTGCTGCCTGGGCAGCTTTTATTGAAGTGATACCGCTGCAGGGGAAGGCGATGAGGTCACATGTTGCTCTCGCTTCCTTTTGTTCTTTCTCTCGTCTCCAGGCCAGCTGGGAAGGTTCCCTGGAGCCAATGCACACGGAACAGCGTTGATCTCAATGATCTTACACCCCCAACTTAGTGTTCGGGGACCCTGTTTTGTGGGGGCGTTAATCTTTATTTTGGGCTCCACCGGACGTAAGCGCGCTTTACACCAGTTTTCGCCAACTGTGTTTCGTGTGGCCTGCGCAGCATTCCATATTTCGGAGACCTTTTACCTTGCGCACCTTAGTTTCAGATGGCATTTCACCTATTTGCGGGGCGGGGCACGTCTCACAAGTTCTCACCAAACGCGTTCCTGCGCAACATTTTGGACAGCTTTCACCTCGTGCACCTTGGTTTCATATGGCATTTCATGTGTCGTGGCGCGCCCTCGTCTCACGAATTTTCACCAAACGAGCACCAGCTCAGCACTGCGCACGATTTTCATATGGTACCAAACGGTAAGAACGCCTGCTCAAGTGCGGGCACTCAGCGCTGCACGCACGCCTGCCAGATGGTAAGCACCCGAGCAAATGGTAAGCACGCCCGCTCAAGTGCACATGCTCAGCACTGCACACACGCCTGCCAGACGGTAAGCGGGCCCGCGGAAGCGTGCCTGCTCTGCACAGCACAGATGCCTGCCAAATGGTAAGTAAGCACATCCACTGAGCACTGCACGCGGGCCTGCCAAATGGCAAGCACACCCAGTCACGTGCACCCGCCCAGCACTGAGCGCACACACAGACAGAGACACAGACACAGACACAGACAGACACAGACACAGACACAGACACAGACACAGACACAGACACAGACACAGACACAGACACAGACACAGACACACACACAGACAGACACACACACACAAACACACACACACACCCACACACACACCCACACACCCACACACCCACCCACCCACCCACCCACCCACGCACGCACGCACGCACGCACGCACGCACGCACGCACGCACGCACCCACACCCACACACACACACACACACACACACGCACACGCACACGCACACGAGCACGCGCACGCACACGCACACGCACACGCACCCACACCCACACCCACACCCACACCCACACCCACACCCACACCCACACCCACACGCACGCACGCACACACACACACAAACAAACAAACAAACAAAGAAACAAACAAACAAACAAGCAAACAAACAAACGCACACACAAGTCTGCCACATGGCAAGCGCACCCGCTGAAGCGCACCCACTCAGCACTGCACACGCACATGCCTGCCACATGGAAAGATCTTGATCTCGTTGATCGTTAAAATGCATAGGCGCCGGAGCAAACGCGTTGCTTTTTCGATGGAAAACGGCCAGCTGCATCAACTTCTGGCCCAAAAACAAAGTGCATTTTGCATTGGCCTGCGTGATTGCATTGTCTTGAGCGCGGACGGTTACGTAACGGTGGAGCTTATGTTGTGGGAACACCCTGTCTGCCGACAGTTTTCGAATTAAGGCTCAACATTCCTCAATTCCATGTTGTCTAGCAGGGAAAGTGGAATCCCAGGCATCAACTCCTCATAGCAATGGCGCCCTTCCAACCCTGGCGCCCTTCCACCACGGGCTCAAGTTGCTTGTACGAACCCCGCTCAGGTCTGCGCTCATAAAGCCGTGTGCTCCGGCTTCTGTTTTGGCACCCCTCCTCGTAAGGCGGATCCCGCGCACGAACACGTCAACCAGTCTGAATGTCACCCTGACAGCGATCAAGCCTGCAGAGCGAACCCGTCTCTTTTGGTCTAGCAAGTGGACATGCCCTGAGGCACATGGCCGGCAAGCTTCGACTGCATTGGTCCTTGATTGTAGGCTTGCAGTGTCATCCAATGCAGCCGTTGGACGACCGGTTCAGCGAACATGCGTCCTTTCTTTGAAGTGTAGCAGCAAGACCGACCTGAGATGCAATGATGCAACACATGTGTTGGCCACAAGGTCCACCAGTGTCTGGGATGAGCTTCACAAAAGAACGCAAAGCAGGTGGTCGCGGTCAACTTTGCCTTTTTGTCCTCGCCTCGCTGCGGACCGGATTCGCATCGCACCAAGCTTCGCGTTGAGATCAGTCGTTGCCGCTCTGAGTTTCTTCACGCTCGCGGGGCGGCTACGATGGCCAGCCCTGGCCGTTCACCTCCTTCGCCACGCGGGCGCCGAAAAGGCAGCGTTCCGGCTCTGCAAGCGTGCGCGCTTGCCCTGGGGCATCAGCTTCGAATCAGCTTCGAATCCTTCGGCTGCAGGACCGAGTCTGAGATTAATGTCGCTGTCGGAGCTGGAGTTCCAAATTCGTGGCGATCCAGAATGGCATGTCCTCAGTGGCAAAATGAACGCACAAACAATGATTCAATCTCTACTATCTCCAAGCGAGTACGTGACACAGTTCAAGCTCTTCCAGCTGAGCGACATGCACATTCCTCAGCTGGCATTGCATTGGCGGCTGGTGATTTGACATCCATTTTTCCAAGAAACTAATTCCGCTGTGAAGGACCCCTTCACCCCAACTTTCTCGCCCCTATCTTGCTCAATGCTGATCCAAGATGCAGTAAACGACGAGCTCGGACCACCTCTCTGTGCATGGAGAGATACTCCTGCTCACTCAGGCACGCGCTACTGGGTGCAAAACCCCTCCGCATCTGAAATGACAACTGCCAATATGACACAACTTGAAACCATCGGGCGCCTCCTCGCTGATGTTTTTCAGAATTGACGAGGCATCAGCCACCTCACGCAAGAGTGGTATGAACATGTCAGGCAAACAAGTGTCAGTCAAAAATTGCACGCATTTGCTGCCAGTGTCGATACAAATTATTCGAATGGACACATTCCGACATGCCTTGCAAAGATGAACCCAACAAGTTTTTGCCCAGCCAGAGAAAGCCTCGCTGTTGCGCAGGAACACGGCGATGCGCCGCCAATCCACCAACCTCTCAAAGGGCCTGGCTTTCAGGCTGTTGCCGGCCATTCGCTGAAAGCCAGAATGAAAGGTGCAAAGAGTACCCAAGCTATTGCCTGCACAGTTTGAGGGGCCGGCGGGTGGAAGGCGTGCGTTAGAAGAACTGGCACGCAGCCATGCAGTAACACCTGACCACACCAGGGTCGCCACAAACCCAATTGGAGAAGGCTGTGGGTCACACTTATCCACAAAAGACCACAAAAGAAATCCTCCAACGACCTTTAAGAAGATTCCATTCAAGCAGGTGGGCCACAAAGAACAAAGACCAAGGACCGGGGTTGCTGGATTGGGGGTGATCGACGTGGAACGGCCTATGCATCTGTGCAAGCAGTTGGCCGAGAACAACTGCAACTAGATGTGCAGGCTACCGCATGCTGCGAGCTGCAATCTCATGTCGTGCAAACATGTGCCTCGTACAGCCTGGCAGAGATCGAGGAGAAGCCATCCGGCACAAAGCCTCAGCGCTGTGCGAAGCAAAAGGCTGCCAATGCCAGCTGTCCAAGAACGAGTGCTTGCAAGGGGTACGAGTACAAAAGATGCAACTCGTCTCACGGCCTGCCCCGCTAAACAGCTTCCTTTCCTTTCCCCGAGTACAGCCCAAAGTGCCAGCAGCACAAACATACAACCTCGTCGAGGGGCAGAACTTTGACCTGTACAGGAAGTCACTCCAGGGCTTCTTTGGAATGGGCTTTGGAATCACGAGCACCTGCAACGTGGACGGGCCAACTGCCAGATGTCACTTGTAAGCGTCGAGGGGATTTGACCCACAGGCTCACGCAGGCAAAATAGTGTACAACTTCGCATCCAACGCGAGGACAGGGCGGTGATTTGGCCGATTGGTACGATGACGTTGGCAAAGTCAATTTAACTTGAGTGTAGACACATCTGCCCTGGCCCACAGCATCATTGATAAATGGAGGGGGGTGGGCGCGCCTCAGCATCATCGGACTCTGCCAGCTGCCGAGCAAGGTGCCTTCGGATGCAGCTGTTCCTAGGCTCGACAACCATGCACGTTGACTGGCTGCCCATGTGCCGATGACTGAAGACAAAAATGGGGCGGGGGGGTGGGGGGCGGGGGGCGGGGTACGCACAGGGCACTGGACTCATCGTCCGCTTGTTGAAGCGCCAATTGGGCTGCAGTTGGTGTGATGAAAGCCCTTATCCGAAGCAAAGACACGATAGAATGATAAGGCTTCATGCTCATGGTAGTCACATCAAACTTCCCAGCTGGCCCAATATGTGGCTTGCACATCCATGAAATCCAACCTGGCCGCCATTGGCCGAACCCCTCCTCCCCCTTCGCACGGGGCACGGAGAGGCCGCGTAGAACAGCAGGAGGTGGCGGTTTTCCACCTGCTCGGCCTCCGGTGCCCACTCAGAGCCGGTGGGCACCGGCACCACCACGTCCTGACAGCGCTGACAGCTCGACGCTCTGCTCGGTTGCACGACCGCAAAAAATGCTCAGCTGGTTGTGGGGTGATGAAAATCCCCCATGACTTCAACCAAAAAGTGAGACTTTCAAGATGCAACCCAATAGCAACCAAGGCTTGGCGCCAAACGCCACAAGGAATACGGTCCAAGCCATCGCAATCGGTGCCTGCTCGTAGTAGATCAGCCGCCTCTCACGCAGCAAGAAAATGGACGGGTCTTGCACACAAACCTGGCCTCTTTGAGGTGCTGGTGCGGCCCCTGCATGGATCATTCCCGCCGGCATCAGGCAAAAGCCAAGGAGAGTTCCTGACATATGGCACTGCTTCGAAGGGCTACTCGTCATGCATCCCGCGCCTCTTCATCCAAGTCCTAGGCAAAACCAGAATTTCAAACAGCCACGTTGATAAGCAAAGCGACGCGCTACAAGCCAGACCTTTCGAGAAAGCAAAAAGGATGGGCCCCCGCTTCACCATAATTCGCCGACACTCCCGCAAAACGATACAAAACCAGCGGGGCAGGGATTTTCGTGCACTTTCCTTTCAGTATTCTTCAATGCTGAGGGTAGCACGTGCCGTTTCCAACCTTGGTCCATGGCTTGCTGTCAACGACGGAAGCAGGCCACCGCCTGCTGAGTGGCGGGCGGTGGTGATTGCGTGCCAGTGCTGCGTTGCTCTGGACGCCATCGGGTAGTCAACGCGGCCCTTGTCCATGGCAAACACAATGACAAAGTTCCTGTGCACCAGCAAATGTTTGCAGCATCAATGTTTCCCAGCGCTCTCACTTAGGCTCATATAAAACTTTGGGTGTCAGCATGTTATGCCGGCCTGCCCTGGGATTTCTGGTAAGCAGGAGTTGTCTCAGCCCAGCGAATGATGGGCAACAAGTACGACTCCTAGCATCTGTGCGCAGGAGCCCCTGAGAAAAATCGGTTGGCACCTTCTGCCTCATGCTGCTAAAGCCGTTCCCGAAGAGGAACTCTGTTTCGAAAGGTGGTGGAACAAGCAGGAACTCCCAAAAGAACCAAAGCCCGCCAAGACAATCCTGAACGATCCGCAGGGCTTCCCAGGTCAATTTGACAGTGTTGTAGCCGGCCCCATAGCCTGGCAATCGCATGGATATGGAGGATCGAAGCCGCACTTAGATTGCAATTGCCTGTCGGCGTTGCTGTTTCATCCCCACTTTGACGGTGGTCGTCAGCAGCAGTAAGCCGGAATTGGCGTGAGATGGTATGTTTGCAGCTGTCCGCGGGCTTGCTGAGAAGCACGAATTTGAAGCACTCTACCATGGTGGAAGGTTTCAGGGCTTGTGGCTGGCAACTGCGCACGCATCCGCCCAATGTTTGTTTGTCGAGACCGGGGCCCCCATAACCCGAGGCCCCCGGCGGAGCACGTGGTACGCGTAGGTGACGCAGTGATCCAAGACCACGAAGTCCGCATCCTCCGCGCTGGCCGCCCGGAACTGTGAGTTCAGCTCCTCGGGTCTGGTTGGAAGGGAGATGCCTCGCTTCTCCCGCTGGCTCTCAACCGAGAAACCACGGGCTGGCAATTGCCCATGGAGAATGGAGACTGCTCCATCCCATTGGGGTCCAGCTGTCATATGTTTTTGTATGCGTGTTTCTTTCCTGCTGTAAAGATCACTGATTTCACTGGCACCGACTTGCTTCCATCATTCAAACCCAAGCAACATCAAGCAACACAAGTCTCCATGTCTTTACCTGCCGCTCCAGGACAAGGAAGCAACCGAATAAGGCAAGCATAGAGCCTATGAGAGAAGCCCAAGAAGGTGTGGACTTCAAGCCCAGAGGTGCTGACCATCGTTCAGGCAGGTCTCAAAGAAGTCTGGGTACATAAACTCAAAGCTATACCTTGGCAGCCGTACAACTCATAAGGGCATAAAGGACAACGGCGGCAGGTAAAAAGAATCCGAGCTAATGCGGCAATGTCGCATATGGCCAAAGTACTCGCACCTCAGCTGGTATTTAGAAAACACCCATAGTGCCAACTTCCGTGGGACCGCTCAATTCTAGACACTCTCGTCATTGGCCATTCACCCCACAGGTTGTCCTCAGAATCCGTGATGTTGAACTCTGCTTGGCATTCTGCATCGAACCCTGGATTGAAATAGCTTGCCGTCTCGCGGGACGAGTGAGAGAACACATGCGTAAGTCAGTGAGCGTAAGTTGGGTGAGCGAGAGTAAGTATGTGTAAGTGGAGTGAGTGAGGGTGAGAGCGAGAGCGAGAGCGAGAGTGAAGTGGGTGGGTGGGGTGGGGTGGGGTGGGGTGGGTGGGGTGGGGTGGGGTGGGGTGGGGTGGGGTGGGGTGGGGTGGGGTGGGGTGGGGTGGGGTGGGGTGGGGTGGGGTGGGGTGGGGTGGGGTGGGGTGGGGTGGGGTGGGGTGGGGTGGGGTGGGGTGGGGTGGGGTGGGGTGGGGTGGGGTGGGGTGGGGTGGGGTGGGGTGGGGTGGGGTGGGGTGGGGTGGGGTGGGGTGGGGGGGGTGGGGTGGGGTGGGGTGGGGTGGGGTGGGGTGGGGTGGGGTGGGGTGGGGTGGGGTGGGGTGGGGTGGGGTGGGGTGGGGTGGGGTGGGGTGGGGTGGGTGAGCACGTGAGCGCGTGAGCGCGTGAGCGCGTGCGTGCGTGCGTGCGTGAGTGCGTGAGGGCATGAGCGCGTGAGCGCGTGAGTGCGTGCGTGCGTGCGTGCGTGCGTGCGTGCGTGTGCGTGCGTGAGTGCGTGAGTGCGTGAGTGCGTGCGTGCGTGCGTGCGTGCGTGCGTGCGTGCGTCAGTGCGTGAGTGCGCGAGGGCGTGCGGGCGTGAGCGCGTGAGTGCAGGAGTGCGTGAGTGTGGCGTGAGTGCGTGAGTGCGTGAGTGCGTGAGTGAGTGAGTGCGTGAGTGCGTGAGTGCGCCAGTGCGTGCGTGCGTGCGTGCGTGCGTGCGTGCGTGCGTGCGTGCGTGCGTGCGTGCGTGCGTGCGTGAGTGAGTGAGTGAGTGAGTGAGTGAGTGAGTGAGTGAGTGAGTGAGTGAGTGAGTGAGTGAGTGAGTGAGTGAGTGAGTGAGTGAGTGAGTGAGTGAGTGAGTGAGTGCGTGAGTCAGTGAGTCAGTGAGTCAGTGAGTCAGTGAGTGTGTCAGTGAGTCAGTGAGTCACTGAGTCAGTGAGTCAGTGAGTCAGTGAGTCAGTCAGTGAGTCAGTGAGTCACTGACTGACTCACTCACTCACTTGCTGACTGAATCACTGACTCACTCACTGACTCAGTCAGTGAGTCAGTGAGTGACTCAGTGAGTGAGTCAGTGAGTGAGTGAGTGAGTCAGTGAGTGAGTGAGTGAGTGAGTGCGTGCGTGCGTGGGTGCGTGCGTGCGGGTGTGGGTGAGTGGGTGCTTGGGTGCTTGGGTGGGTGGGGTGGGTGGGGTGAATGAGTGAGTGAGTGAAAGAGTGAGTAAGTTGAGTGAGTGAGTGCGTGCGTGCGTGCGTGAGTGGGTACGTGGGTGGGGTGGGGTGGGGCGGGGTGTGGTGGTGGGGTGGGGTGGGGTGGGGTGGGGTGGGGTGGGTGGGTTGGGGGGGTGCATGCGTGAGTGAGTGAGTAAGTTGAGTGAGTGCGTGCTTGCGTGCGTGGGTGGGTGAGTGGGTAAGTTGAGTAAGTAGTGTAAAGTCAGTCAGTGTGAGTTGACTGAGTGAGTGAGGGAGCGGAGGCGGAGGAGGAAGAGGAGAAGCGAGCTGCGCGGAGGACAACATCAGAAAAAATACCCTATACAAGAATGTGGGGGAAAATGGTGGGTGGGCTTTGGCTCACAGCCCCTCATGCAGCAGGGGAACTCGAAGTCGCGGCCCTGCAGCTGCCGGAGTTCTCGCGGCGGCCGCAAAACCCAGAACTTGGCGTGCAGCCTGGGCCCAAGGGTCGAAGGCAGGCAGTAGCTTCCTTCTTCTGGCTTGCCGTATGTCTTATAGCCATGGTTGCTGGTATTGCTGGGTGATGCGCTCGTGTGGTCGCCACTTGTTTTTTAGATTCGGCCCGGCGGCGAGGAGTTCAGCCAGCCGGCGAGATGCCCTGGCATAGCCAAGTCCTCAGGGCGGCACAGCTGGTTGGCCGCCTGCTCTGAAAAACCGGCACCCCGCAAAAGAGTAGGCCAGCACACCGTCTCGTGGCATGCCAACCCCCAACTTTAACTGGCTGGCGCGCCAATGCCAGAAGCTTGGGAAACTCCGTCACAGAACAAATGGCACCCGACCCCCAATTCTGAACCCTACGCAAAGGCAGCTCCGCCCCCCAACGTCAGGCTTTCCCTTGCCGCCGCGTCGCTCCAAACGCCCAGCTGGTGCCAGGAAGCGCAAGGCAGCATAGTGCCAACAGGGCGGCCATCCATCGGACCAGATGAGCCAGTGGGCTACAGCCTGTTCCAGCCACGTTTCCAATGTTCAATCCCCACCCCCTCCCCCGAATTCCTAGATACATTTTTCAAGTCGTTCCCCCAAAACGTGCAAACGGAACTAGACATGGAATTCCAGGCTCCCGTCCCCCAATTCCATCTTCTAGCGGTAGAGTTTGCCGGACTAACGGCCAGTAAGTGAACAAACAGTGGAACTAGCTTAGCTCCTCACAACCAAAGAAGGAGCAGCAGTGAGCAATAACCATAACCAAACGCACACGGGTACATGTGCACATACGCATGCACGTGCAAAAGTGAACCAAGGAAACAGCCGTCTGGCAAACAAATGTATCGAACACATGCCGCTCAAATCACAACCGTATTCGCAAGCATCCTCCAGGCTCCCCACTGCATCTTTGCGCATGGCCTCTGACTGCATCTGCGCCGCCCTGTCGTGCATGACATGATCTGATCATCATCCCCCCAAACAGCCCAAAGCGGCGGCTCAAGAATCGCACAAGCTGTTCGAAAGTCATGCTTACGGATGAACATCCAAGAACTATGAAAAGACAGTCAAAGTCTTCAATGCTCTCCTGCTGCCAGGGCAACACATGCAACCGCCCAGCTGTTTTCAAGTACCCAAAACAGCCAGCAACCAGGGCAGAAGGCTACAAAACAGGTATGTAAGGTCAGGAAAGCTCGACTTTCGCCGTTCGCAGGGGTTAAGCGAGAGGATGCTTCAAGTAAAGCATTCTAGACACATGTGCTTCAATTGACAGACCCTGGCCTTTCACCCCTTTGAGCTCAAGCAAGGTGAGCAACGGCCCAGAATGCAATGTCAGACAATTGTCATATTCGATGAGTTCCTTGATGATTCTCGCCAATTCTTCCTCTTGTGGTCATGCATTGTCCAGCCATACCCAAAAGCATGGACCATCACGAGGCCGGGGCCCTGCCTCAGTTGTCGCCGTAGCCGCTGGCACGCCTGCAGCATTCGTCTGAAGCCGAAGGCTCTGCTCCAAGTCTCTCAGGCAAAAAGTGTTCGAGTCGATCAGCACCTGCTGCCCATGTGGCCCTCCAAGCCCTCTACTCACTTTGAGCCCTTAGATGCCTGTGGAATGGAATGCGGCAAAACCTCCCACAAACGGATGGGCACCTCGCCCTCGGCGTAGGTCCTGCCAGTCCAAGTGCCGTCGCATTGCTGCGCGCCTTGGATTGCAAAGATGTGGACCACCACGCCTTCCGGCAGCAAAAGAAGCGTGCTTTTGCAAGAGATGAAGCAAGCGGCACTAGCACCTGCCAATCTGAAGGCGGTCATGATTTGTTGGGGAACGTCTGGTCGGCGGGATCAGGACCCCCAGCGAAACAAACAAGCAATAAGTAATGCAGCAGAGATGACTGATCTGCGTCGTGCTTCCCCACATCTGGCCTGGCGACTTGTGCGTCGAAACTCGACATATTTGTTTATGCACATGTATTTCTTTGGGGTCAACGCATGCTGTCATAGCCGCATGGCGGTCCTGGAATCTGCTGGCGTATGCTGACTGGCGTATGCCCAGCAACAGCACCGCGATGTGCGACCCACGGCAACTGGAATTCGAAAAAGCGGCGACGTCCCCAGCCTCCATCGGCCGACGTTCGCCAGCAGCAAGCTCCCAAAACACCCCAAATGGCCAGCACGCACACATGAATGAGCGAGCTTCTTTTCAGATGAATCCAGAAAAAGGTTCCATCATAATTGTGCGCAACACATCATTGCAAGCTAGTACGTATGATAAATTTCCATTTATATACGTATTCATTTACAAACCGAGAGCCACTAAACACCACCAAAGAAACAGGTGTCCCGAAACAGCATGATTTGTGCGGGAAAAGGTAGTGTTTGCACCGAAATTTGTGGTCTTTACGGGTCCAAATTCGAAAAACGTGTCTCTCCTGCTCAAACTGTGTTTTTCTTTTTGGTTCTTTCTTCTTCTTTTTTCGGAAAAAGACAACCGAACAAACAAAAACATGTTGTTTGCTTCTGACCCGCTTTTGCACTGGGTGAAGCAGTCTGAGGTGTGCATTTAAATGTATACTATATTTATTTAATACATTGACATGAGCGAATGACAGAAGCTGTTAGTCGCGAAAGGGCACCAAGCGCACACTGCACGTGCAATGGAGAATCTGCCGCCCTTCTTTTTTGTACATGCAACGGCCAGCGGAGAAATTGAAGCCGCAGGTTCACGAAGGGAAGTAGGCGTCTTCCATCGGCAAAGTGCTTCCTGAGCTCCAGCAATACGCAAAGAAGTTGCCCAACGCTTCAAATCTGAGGCCCTCCATTGAGTTTTTGCAGCCAAGCAGCTTTCCCGGCACAAAACAAACACGCTGCCACTCTTGGAGCCTCTGGAAATGCCTGGCGGAGGCTTCAGCCAACGCAAACGCGCGCAGTCGGAACTCTTCGCCGAGCTGCGGAGATCCTCATCCAAGTAGACTGTCTCAAAGACTCCCCGGGCCCTGTCGCCCAAGAGCGCGAAAGGCACCTGACGAGTCCAGTAGGGTGAGCGCAAGTCAAAAGTTTAAACAAGTTGGCACCCACAGTTCCCACTGCACACACACACACACACACCCGAGACACCGCGCAACCTGTTGCAGCCAAATTGCAGGATAAGGCAAGCGAACCGGGTCATCCAAATCCTTCTGCGACCATGGAGGCCTCTTGATAACAATTTTGCCGCCGGTCCACTGAAAATTGATGTCAGCATCTGTCGAGCTCAGATCCGCTTCCAAGCAAATGATGCCAGCGGGCGTGGCGTCGATGACATTGTACCATCTCCCAGGTTTGGCCGAAAAGTCAAGAACCTGGTATACCCTCTGCACTGCATTATTTGTAAACGCCGCAGCTTGAACGGGTGACGGGCCTTTGCCAAAAATATACTTCTGCCAATCCTGGAGGCTGAAAAAGTTTGCGGCAGCCTGCCCAGGAGTGAAGGTGCTTAGCAATTTCCACTTCCCTTCCAGCAGTTTCTGAGCATCTGCAGGTGGTAGCCTGGCATCTTGGTACAGCCGAGTAAGCTCCGCCACAATATCCTCCACTCGTTGCGCTGCCTCCACCCGGCTGGGATCCCAATCCTCCCCAGACAAAGTGGACAACAACTCTGCTTTCAAGTCAGCCGTGGCTCGCTGCGCAACGCATCGTGTTCCGCGCGATCTTGGGCCTCGCCGGCTCTGGGGGCACAAAGCGACCACTAAGCCAGAGAGGCAAAAGTGGTGGCTTGAAAGATCGCCGGTTTTCAAGATTTTCGGATGGGCAATCCTAGGAGTTGGCGACATCGGCACGGTAGGCGCCAAGGAAAACTGCAAGGCCATGGCTGACATGTTGTCTGACGGGCAGCTGCTTGCTGTGTTGCGCATGGGAAGTGACACTGCACATGGTGCTGCAGCCTTGTAACCCCTGCATCATAAAACATCCTGAACCGAACCAGGCCGTTCTTCGGTGAAAATCTGCTTGCAACTTGTTTTCGGTCTTCACGCTGAGAGATAGGCTTCAAACTGTCGGGATGCCAAAGGTGGGGAAGGGGTCACTAACTAGGCATGGGTCATGGCTGCGAACCCATCAGCTTCACACCCGTCAGAACTAGTGCGTTCCCAACTACAGTTAAGATCGCCGTCATGTCTGAACCCCCCCCCCCCCGAATACTAAAACATATTGTGACATGACTGACATGGCAGCTGCAACGTCAATCCATGGCAATTTTTCCACATTGTTTCTTCATGCTAGTGGCATGCGCGGGCGGCACTCGCAAAGGGCGTAGGCACCCCCACATCTTCCGGCACCTTCCCTTGCAGCTTTTCATACGCCGGATGTTTCGCTACGATTTGGCAGAGAAGACGCAGCAGCCGCTACAGGACGGCAACCTCTGCTAGTTCTGACGCATGTGGTCCTGGATGACGGCAGAACGACACAACTGCTCCCCTTGAGCGAGGGGCCGCTCGGGACGGCCCCTCTCTCTGGGTGGCCTTGGGCTTCCAGGGATTCCAGGGCCGACTATTTTTCTTCTTTTGTTTTCGCGCCTTCTTGTTGAACATCCCGGCGGTCGACCGCAAGGGCTGATGCAATGGCCGAAGCATAAGCTGCGCGTACTCTGCAGTTTCAGACGGGGGCAGGATAATTGCACCATCGGGAGCTGGGTTTGGACAAAAGGGGCGGCCACCAATCCAAACGCAGTGAACCCCTGTTCGTCCACTGGCCGGCTGCCAGCCTTAGGCGCACCTGGTTGGCCCAGACCGCAACTCCCGACACCCCAGACTGCAGCCGGGAGTGCGCCTCCTGCAGCCAACCGGGCTGGCCAAGCATAGGGTGCTGGCATCAACGGATCACAGTCGTACAAAAAGCAGTCTTGTGCAGCTGGGCCAGCGTTCTTCGGCTTGTCAAGCCTTGGCAGCTCCTTCGGCGCCTGGCAACGAGGCCACCTTGGCCAAGCCAACTGGGCGACCTTCCAAATCCGAATCAACTGCATTTTCGAGCACCACCCGTGCTGATTCGGCGGTGAAGCCATTGGTGTGCGGGTCATCGTCGTCAGGAACTTGCTCCAGTTGGTCCTTGCCTTGGCTTCGGCCGTCGAGCTCGATCAAAAGGGTGCGGTGTTTTCTGTGGATGCGGTTGGTGCCTTTGGCACCGTGTCGTGGCGGACCAAGCTTGAGGCGCTGCACGCCGCTCCCATGGCCAACCGCTGTCTCCCGTGCGTCCGTTTGTTCTACGCGTCCGCGTTTGAGTTCGTGTGGCTGATTCCGAAAGCACCCACACAGCCCCACACAACCTCAGGCCGAGCAAGGAACAATTTTGATGCCAGCCCTGTACTCCCTTAATGTCAGGAGACGATTAGTAAACCCCCCGATTAAAGGTTCCCCCTTTCCCCCCCCGGATTCTTACCAATACTAAAATAAGGTGCCAACAAGGTTTCCCCAAAAAAACGCTACCCAATTGTTTTTGGGCCCTCCCCAAAACCCTCCCTGATTCTCTGCAGCCCCCAAGCCAACAAAAACCTGCCAGAAAAAGTGCCTTCCTTTTTGCTTAGTATTTGCTTAGTTTGTGCGTAAACCCACGAATACTAAGTCACTATTGAACCCCTCAAGTGTTTCCTAAAAATGTGCTTCCCCCGAAATGTATTTTATTTAATTAAAAAATTGTTTCAAACGACAAGGTTTTCCAGCAAAAACGGGACCTTCCTTCGAGGCCAGACCCCCCCTCATTAACAGGAACCTCCCCGCGATTAAACTGTGCTGTTGCCTTTTAAAGTGCTACTGCCCCGAAGGGACCAGAACTACAGTAAGAGGACGAGGACCGAAGAGGCTCCAGAGTAATCAGGGAGGTCCTCCCAAAAATATCAAGTTTTGGGACTTGTCCAAACCTTGTCGACCTTGAAGGGGGGGAGGGGGGGGTTTACTAATCAGTTGTCACCATTAGCGTGCCTTATCCGCTCGTTTCCTTTTCGAGCGTTTGTGTGAGACTCTGTGGCGCCATGCGTGCGTCCGCCTGAACCACAACGTGTGCCTGTTGGCTCCCCCCAATTTGTCGCAGCTCAGCTCGACGCCCTCGCAGCGAGCTGCGCGTGCTCCCTTGGATGACATGCAGGTTTCTTGGCTGTTTATGCTGTTCTGCTGTGCTCCTCGGCGCAACCATGTCATGCGATTGCTTCCACCCGAGTCCACGCCATGACCTTGCTGTTGGGGACTCCTTGCGGCAGCCCTCGCGCGGAGCCCTTTCTCGGCAGGATGTTCTGGCTGCCCGCTTGCTGGCCGCGACTCCTGTCGATGCTGGCAAACCCGGGCCCCGGCTTCACGGCACACCCGTGTGGCTGTGATCAATTAATTCTCAGTATTTGCACCCCCCTCCCCCTGCTGCTGAGCTGATGCTAACTGTCGTCACAAACTGGAAAGGAGGTCCTGCTTTTGTGTTGTTTCTTCCACTCCTTTTTTTGGTTCCGTCTAGCTGTGGTGAAACATGGATCCTACAGGGACCCCCGCCTGAAATGGCCGCCGAGAAAGGCGGCTTCAGTGGCCTGGCCCGAGGCGCGCGGCTTGGTTCAGGCTGTTCGCCGCGAGGCCAAGGCGGGCTGGCGCCGCAGGTGGTGGGCACTGCTTTGCGCCGCCTTGCCTTCCACTCGATGCTCGGGGGGCGTGAAGGCGAGCCCGACCTCGCCGATGTGCTTGCTTTGGCTGGCGTCCCGCGCCTCCTCGCGGCGCCGGGCTACCGCAATGGCCGTGCCGTCCTCATCGGCCGTGCGTGGTTGCGGTCGGCCGTCGCGACGCAGCGGAGCAACGAGCGTGGCGTCGCAGCAGAGCGCTTCGCTATGCGCGTGGAGCTATACAAAGTGCAATATCCAAGGGCAGCGCCTGTCCTGCGCACTGACGCCTGGCGCAGAAGTGTTGGCCCCGGGTCAGTGGGCACAGCTGCAATCCGAGGCAGGAACTCGGTCTCGCGAAAGTGGGTGTTGAGATGGTGTTGAGCGTGCGGGACACGAGAAGCTGCCAACCATGCGGCAAATCGCATGGTTCACTGTCAGCCGCTACAGCGGAAGAGGGGCGCGCGCGGCCGGATGTCCTTCCAACACGGACGCTCGGGCCAGTGGCGCCGGAGCAAGTCGCCAGCCAAGGAGCACGCATCGCTCTGCCGCATCCATACGCTCGGGCTGCCCAGCGTGCACGCCACCCCGTCCATCTTGGTTTGCTTTCGGCAGACAGACAGCTCTTAATGTCTAGAAACCCTGATTTAGGGGCACTGGGCTGTGTATACCGGCAGCCCCCGGTCAAGCGCATCCGTACGCAACACGGCCCAGCACCGGCAACCCCTCCACGACATTGCGCAACTGTGGGCCGGCTGGTGGGCAAACGAAGCCACAAAGACCGACGTGGCATGCGTCAGCAACCCAGTCCACCGGGCCACGCGCGCCGACGGGGGGCCTTTCGCGCCTTGACGCGCTTAAAACTGCGCGCGCCTCGACCGCCAGAACGACAAGGCGGCAGCGGCCTGCCCGAACACGCTTTCGGTACGCACGCTCTTTGCGCCGGCGCGCAATTACAAGGGCCGCGCCAGCAAAGCGGCCACCCCTCCTGACAAGCGTGGTGTCGACTGCAAGCTGCTGGCCTCCCCACAGTGGGAGGCCATTGGCAACGACCTCCAAGCGCCTATCATCCACCCTGCCAACACACTGGTTCGAGTCTGCCAGGCGCGTGGTGTCTGACCCGCTCCAATGGGCACCCTCGGCCCCTGAGCGCGCCAGACCTGGCACAAGCTCCACGGTGGTCGCCAACAGGGTCCAAGGGCGACGGCAGCGGCAGGTGCGCTCAGAAAAGGGGCAGAGGGAGAGGGAGGCGGAGCAGAAACAGGTGGGAAGGGTAACGCAAGCCTTTGTCCGTTTTCAGCTCCGAAACGCCCGTGCGACCAGCCTGCTTTGCATGCTTCCCCCGTCTGACCCTGCAGAGTACGCACAGGCGCACGACGTGACCAGTTTTTCTGTTTTTTTCCGCACCCCGTTGGCGTCTGCCCATGCGGTGAAACAAGGCTGCATACGGGGGCTTTCCCGGGCGCTAGGAGCCTGCAAGCTGTTTTTGCGGAGGCAAGCCTCCTCACATGCACGTTTGTTTTTGGAGGGCAGCGTCCTCACGTGCACACTGCTGCTACCGGGCCGGCAGCCACGTGGCCATTGCGTCAGCTCTTGCAGCCTTGCTCGGGGTAGGGACCTGACCGATCGTGCCCCGTGCCGGGCCGGCTGCCAGCACCAACCCAACACGAAGCCTGAAGCGCACCGAGTTGGCCCAGACCCTGCGGCACTCGTCCGGACAAGTTCCAAATCCTAGGCTTCCCACTGTTCAAGGGTATGCGGCAATGCTCATACAACTGACCTGCCAGTTTTTTTGGTACGCAAGGACCAGTTGGACTGCGCAACCGTCCGTGCATCATCCAGGAAGGGCAACAATCAACAGAAACGAGCGTGCTACCGGGCAAACCCTGGTGCGAATTGTGAGTATATATTTAAAAAAACCACAAGCGGCGAGTGTTTTTATTGAAAAGGGGTCTTTGCAGTTTTTTTTCTCGCAGGGCAGCCCTTCGCATGAAGCAGGGCGGGCTCATTTTGTTTGGGTACGCGGGCGCTTTCGCGGGGCCAAAATTCGTGGAAGGGTTGGCTTCGTGAGGTTTGGCCGTAAGACTTTGGCCTCGCGGAGTGGTTTCGCTGGAGCTTCGCTGACGCTTGTTCCAGAAACATCTCTGACGTTTGCGCTCTCGTGTGGTGAAGCTGGGCCCATGCAAAAAGAGGCAATGAGAGGCGGTAAGGTAAGGGCAACTCTTTGTCATGGCTAAGCAGCCGGGGCAGTGTTGCGGTTGGTCGCGCTGGCCTTTGCAGTGCGGCGGTGGAGTGCCGAAGCTGTAGACTTTAGCCTGGCAGCTCGCCAGGGCACGGGCGAGCAGCTGCGCGGTGCGCTGACCGCGACCTTTGCTTGCCGCTGGCTCCGGTGAGGCTGTGGGAGAGAAAGCTGCCCTCTCAAAAAACAACTCGTGAAACTTCCCGCGCCCGAAAGCACCCCATCAGCAGGGTGTGGGGGAGGAGACGCGCGGCGGAAAAGGCGTGGATCAAAAATCAAATGGGCGGAGCATGGAAGTTGGACTGCGGCGGCTTTGTGGGGTCTTCGCAGAGGCTTCGCGAACGCGGTCCATGCAACCACGTCTGAAACACACATTGCTCTCGCGGTCGTCTTCCTGTCGCTCTCTTATAACCTAGCAGCTGCGCAGAGAACAATGAATCATCGCAGCGGCAACGTCCTTTTGCTTTTGGCGCAGCTTGCTCCTGGTCCTAATCGCTCCCACAAGTGTATAATAGTGTATACAGTGTCCTACCACATCCCTTCCTGCCCTCAAGTTTTCGTCCAGCATGTGCTTCCCCCCGACATGCATCGTTCTTTATCAAAATGTGTTGAAAGTGACAAGGCTTCAAACTCAGAACAAGGGACCCCCCTTCAAGACCAGCCCCTCGCTTAACCCAAGCAAACTGCATTTGCTTTAAGGAAGTCCTACAGTCCGTCCTTGGGGAGGTGGGGGCGGCCGCGGCCGGCCGAGGTCACGGCGGGAACGACGCAAGTTGGTGCGGAGCGAGGCCCAAGAGCGCGGTTGGGAAGTCAGGGTTCCAGGCCACCAGCACTGGGTGCCGACTGCAAGGAACGCAACGTTCGTGACCGTTTTTTGCAACGCACCTAGCCACACAAAGCTTAGTGCGGCAGGGCGATTCGGAAGGCAGCATCAAGCCGCAAAAGCGCATACTAGGCCCGTCCCCGAGCTGCGCCATTCCCACCGCGAAAGCCAAACGCGGGGACAGGCAGCTAGCGGACAGAACGTGGGCACCCTCAGCTGCTCCTTGCAAAGCCGCAGAGTGAATGGCCAGGGGGTAGAGGCGGGCCCCTATGGAGCCATCATGCCGCGCCTCAACGCAGCCCGTTGGTTTGGTAGATGCCCGGCGCCAACAGGGAGCGGGGAGGTTGGTGGCCGATTGGAGCTTTGAGTTTGCCGACGCGTCCTGCGGCAGCTTGCCTGGCCAAGGCCAGGGACGCCGTCGCGGCTCCACCGCTGGTCTAGCTGCTGCCATTCTGCTTTGCCTTCCGCTGGCTTGTTTTAGCCTGAGCCCGATTTCAATGACGTGCTTGCAGACCGTGTCGGCCCCGTTCTTGGGGCGCCGCGTGCGCCAATCTTTGCCCCAGTTGTTTCACAAGAGCTTGTCGGGTGGCTATCAAACTATATTATATACACCCAGCACTGTTCTCCCAAACCAGGCAAAACGCCTTGCGTAGTTTTTTAGCTTTTGCACGTCTTTTTCAAATGAAGATACGCTACGGGGTGCCAAGCGAGTGCGCAGGACCATCAAAGGGGCAACAGTTCTCCCCGCGCGCAATACTTGCGAATGCTAAGCCGGAACGAAACAATGAAGGCACTTCAGCAGCACAAAGCGAGACTTCAGAAAGGCCAATCTGACCCCCTAAATTGATTCGCCGGGTTGCTTTATTGTCATTGTGCTCCCAATTTGTTTGGGGGGGGGGGCCTTCATGATTGAAGCCATTGCCAGGATCGGACCTTTGGGCAGACCCTGCGTAGGGGCGGCCTTGCTCAGAGTGATGCGTTTCTTGCCGGCCGAAGGTTAACCCCGGTGCCTGAATGCCCGTTAGACGCTCGACTCATTCTGGGTGTGGTCCTGGACCCTTCTCAATCGGTTGCAAGTCGCCCCCATGTGGCTTTGGCGGCGCGGTGGGCGCCTCGCAATGAAATCATTGCACTGCAGCAATTGCGCGGTGTTGGTTGGCCGGCAAGCGTCCGGGCACAAGCAGCCGACAGCACCGGCGCACGCCGGCGCTGCAAGCAGGTTGACGGCGTTACGCGGGCGCGTGGCGGCAACTGAGAGTCGACAAACATGCGCGGCTTGCTACACAAAGGGCTTGCAAGCTCTTCTAAGTCCTCCAGCACAGAGCGGCGGCGCTCGCACCTCAGGGGCCGCTGAGGCGCGCCGGAAGGCTGAGTCAGCCATGCGCCAAGACGAGGGTCGTAGCGACCGCACCCAGCAAAGAAGCCCGCATTGGACTAACACGGGAGGGCCATCTTGGGCAACACTCGCCCACGGCAGTAGGCCAAGGTTGCAAGGCCGCAGGCGAGCATCAGGAACGGCACGGGCTGAAACACAGCAGCAACAACCACCTTGTCTGCAAATCTGACAAGCTAGGAAGCTCGTCAAACAATGCGGCGGTCAGCGTTGAGCGACAAACTTGTCATTCCCAAGACTACTCGGAGGACCCGGAGCCCACGCTAGTCGACGGCTGGCATGAGCATGAGCAAGTCTCCCTCTTCGGCCTGCTCGATTAGGTGTGCACATCTACCCCACTTCCATGCGCACGTTGACCAAAGCCCGTCCAATGTGCGCAGCATGACAATCGTTTGACGTCGTTTCTGAACGTGCACTGAACGTGTGGCGCACGTTAATCGACTGCCCGCTTGAAGCCGGCTCCAGCGGACGTTTTGACGCGGGGGTGGCGGCGATTCGTACGGAGACCGTATTGATGTTGCGCCATATGCAATCGAGGCAATGCTGAAGGGCAACAAACTGCAACACAAATCTGCTTGCAGACGTTCGGCGACGTCGCAAACGTATACGCGTTTCTTGAGACCGAGCTTCAGCAAGCGCATCCTTTTCGCTCCGCAGCATCAGTCGTCCGTCTCGGAAAAAACAACCTGGCCACAAACATCTCAACTGCATGCGGTCACAACGCCAAGTGCTGCACATAGCTACTGTCCTTGAACCCCAACAAAACATCAAGTAGGCTGGGTGTTTCTTTAAGACACATACAAACATGTTGGTTCACTGCCGCTGCCTTCTACCATAATCATCTGCAGGGGCAATCATGCGGATTGAGTTCGGCAGCGAGCAATCCCAGCACAAAAACACAGCCGCAAATGCATTGATCACCGATCACGCAAGCGCCTTCCAGCTTGGCCGACCGTAAGCTCTGCGGGCAATAGACCCGTCCCGCCTCAGGCAAACATCACTCTGGTACGCAGCTGGATTTGTTTACTTCACACAGAAGTTTGGCATAAGTAGAAATGTGTCGCAGTTGTCTGTTCCCCTGGTACGCCGAACTCACGGGCTCCCAGCCGAACCACCAGAGCCAGGCCGTATTGCATGACCTCGGGTCCCGAACTGAAAGCCGCCCAACTCTTGGATTTCGACGTTTCATGGGAAGCCAAGTCGTTTGGGGCATCAGCTTGAACTGCATTGGCTGGTCGAATTGCAGATCTTGGACACGTTGCTAAAGGCCCCAAAAGCAAAAGGCATAGCTCCACTGGGCTGGCAGCCCCTAAGTGAAAAATAAATGCAACCAACTTGTGGGAAGTTGTTTGTATCATTGATCATTGAGAAGCATCCTTGTGCCAAGTAGGAGATACACCACAGCGGCTCCTAACGTTCAATGCACGAGCCCACTGCGATTTACAGTACCAGCGTTTTCCCGCATTTTAGCCGTCAAGGATTTGAATTACAACGTTATCAGCGGTTTGTCCAAGAAGAGTCGCAAAGTCACACATCCAAACTGCTTCTGCAAGGGATTCGCGTCATTTCGTGTCGCTGTTGATTCGCTGCAAAGCCCCCAAGGCCCCCCATGAAAGGCTTGCCCAATCACCTGGTTTGGACCTTGGGAATCTGGCTTCAAGGAACTGGGGGGAAGCCCCACCAATTTTGGGATGCCAAGGTCACAGTTCTCAACCGGTGCCACCGCGCCTCCCCAATGTCCTGCTGCTCCGCTTCCTCGAACTCCGCTGCCAACACCTCGCCCCAAGCCGCATCCTGCGGAAGCAGGTGCACTTTTCTGAGAACGCGATGCTGTGGTTTGTGGCTTGCCTCAGCCCCTCTTACTCTACATTCTTGCTCAGTGATGACATGCAATGTGCTTTCTTTCACAAGAATCCATCGACATGCAAACCACAACAAAACAGAACATGCGTCCTAGCTCCCTCTTGTGTTTCCGCACGGACACCCGGACCGGGCGCTCCTGGCCCTCCTCCATGCCGGGCAGCGCCACCGCGCTTTGGCGAATCAACTTGGAGTTCCTCGGGGGATGCGACTCATCTGAGAGGATCTTTGGGCTATGACCGTGTCTTCTGCACCATTTGACATGAAGCGTATTACAACTGCAAGGACGTGAATCATGCAGCTCTATGAAATGTATCAAAGATATCACACGAGCCCCTCACCCGATGTTGGGCGGGAATTCGACGATCTTCTTTGAGTCAACGTCCAGAATGGCCTGAGAAGAGCCCACATGGAGCTGTCCCTGTCATTGCTCAAAATGTGGTCTGGTCTCGCTATCGTGTAGCCCAAATGCAACATGCTGAAACGGGGATCCATGATGGTTCAGACTGGTGTGTTAATGGCGAAACTGCCCAAAGGGAGCTTAAACAAGCCATCATCAAAGCCTGTCCTCTGAAATCCCCAAACGCTGGTCCAGCATACATGGCAAGGATCCTCTTGAGGGTGAACACAAAATAATGCGAAGGCTTATGGGGGCCAGATTGGGTTGGGCTTGAGGTGCACTTGCTTTAAGTGTGAAACGTGCCGGGGGAGTCACCTGCGAGTCCCGTTTCTCTGCATGGGTTTTGTACAGGTGTGTTGTTCCTTGTTCTGCTCATTCTCCAGAGATCCAAGGTGATTCTTGGATATTGACATGGACATCAGGCTCGTGCCTGAGCATGGTCAAGCACATGTGCTCTTCGGTTTTGCTGGTTGATGGTCTTCTATCGTCCACTAGTGTCATTCAGTCCACAAATATCTGTGGTTTCCCTATGTTGCCTCTCACATGGCTGATCAGCTTGCATAGAAAGCATGTGGCGCGGGGAAAGTGGTCCATGGGTTCTACCCCAGGACCGCGGCCGGCACCACCAAGATGTTGCGCTCGCCAAAGTCCTTGGCTTCTATCCTGACGGAACGGAAGTATAAGTACCTCAGGTGTGTGACCCACCCAAAAACGTAGTCTGTTCCAAGGCTTTCAGGGTCGGTCGCAGCTTCTGTGTCAGGCTTTGACAGGATATACATAGGGTCCTGCTGAATGGAAAAGGCACCCATTCTTCGCCAGCCTCCTAGAAGAAACCCGAGTCATGTGCTTTGCAACATATTGTCTATGTGATTGTGACGTGGATGTACGGATTGTCCTGTCACAAACACCAACATCACGCCATTCGACACTGTATGCTTTTAGTGTCCAAGCTGCTCATGTGTCTTCAATTGAATGCTGAAATTGAGGCCTTGTTTGGGAGCTGGAAGTACGTAGTTACTGAACCAGAGCTGGACAACCAGCAAATGAACCAGTTTTTGACACCTGGAGAGTCAGACCAGCTGATGTCTTCGACCCCTCCTCATGGACAGGAGCACGTCTGTGACAAGCTGCTCCTTGCCCACTGGCACCTAGCACACAGCAACAGCAAGTCCGGGAAAGAGCTGTTGTCCGTCTCTGATGTTCCGTGGCAGCCGATGGAAGCAAAACGGCGAGCACTTTAATCGGCCTGTCCCTGAACACCTCAGATGCAACACACCTTGCTCTCAATGACGACTACAACAAATTCCGGTTTGAAGGTCAAATGGGTGAGCTTTGGTGCTGCATGTGAAAGTGCGGCCGCACTCCCCAGAAAGTATGGGGCCAGCTTGACCTTGATGGCACCACACGAGAAGCCTCGAGCATCCATGCCTCCTACTGATGCCCACTCCATGCAGGGTATGGCATGTTGCCAGAGTTTGGGGTGCTCTAGGGACAATGCATGTTAGCATTGATAATATATATATATATATACATAATTCATAGAGTTGCTTCCCCCCCACTCTGGTCTGTTTCCTCTGCTTCAGCACAGACTCGTATCCCCCTACTCACTGAGGCAAGCTGACGGCAACCTCCACAAGTGCCATCCCCACCAAGTGGGCAAACGGATTCTCCTTGGGCCACGGATGACTTCATGAAACAGGTCTCATTGTTGTTGCCTGAGATGAAAAGTCAAGGGGTAGGAGGTTTCCATAGCCAGGACCCCCTGCTGCGAAGATCGCCAGGCTCTGCTTCGCCTAGCCGGTTCCGAAGGGCTGGCGCCAGCCAATTTGCCGGGAGAATGGCTTGGCGAAGGTCCATCTCTGGCTTCTGGCTTGGGTTCTCCGGCTTCTGGCTTGAGTGGTTGGCAAGTTTGAGCCTTGGCCTTTTGAGTAAATGGACTCCTGTTCAACTCTAGGCAGTGCAGGGTTTCACGCTCCACGGAAAGCCTGCAAGTTCAATGGAAGATGGGCCGTCGCTCTTGATGCATGCCCTCTTTCCATTCGCAAGGCCAGTCAGAAGCTTCTGGACTGGAGCTCGCCTTGTAAAACTATCCGACGTGTGGCCAGCGCTCTTTGCACTTGCTTGCCCCATTGCCCGATTGCCCAATTGCCCGGCCGCCTCAGAACTCACACCTCGTTTCCATCCACCAGTCAAGCCAGGAACTGCGCCAAGCGCACCAAGCCGTAGGCCACACCCAAAGCCATCAGCAAGGCAATGAAATTGCAGGTGTAGCAGAAAACCAAGGTTTTGTTCATGTCCTTGATAAGCGACTCCTGGCATGACAGAAGAAGTGCAAAGCAACAAACTGCACTCCTGAACCCGTTAACCTGTCAGATTCTGCAGGTTAATAAAGGCGTTTTTTTATGTTTGGCTTACATCACAGCAAACCTGTTCACTGACACTTCCGTGATCCCGCTCCCGGTCGTTGACATTGGGAAATGGCTCGTCGGGAACTGGCAGGTTGAGGAACTTGCCTGAGTTGCAGTCACACGTGAACGATACGCGCGCGTGCAAACAAGCAAACGAGCAAACCAAAAAGACAAACACAATGCAAAGTCAGAGTACATCGATGCGCAACGAGTGGTGGATTCTTTACAAAACATTATTTGAAGCACGCACCTCCTATAATGCGTTTTAAAGTAGGGCCCCACCGGAAAAAAAAGGAGAAAAACAAGAAAGAATCAACGGTAACCAAAATGGCGGTTTTGCACTTGTTGTCCCTTTTGAGCAACCCAAAAGGGCAGTGCTACTCGCCGAGTGGCAAAGCGGCTCCCAGCCCTCCTTCACATCAAACACCAGCAGCTTCTCAGGCGGAACTGTTGACTTCACGCGCTCCACCCAAGCCTCCCGAGAAAACATTCTGAGTTTTGGTTTGTCCAGCCTGCCGTCTGACATGAAGCAAAACGAAGCAAAACGAGATCAAACACACAGCTGGAGCGTTGTCAAGGTATGTTCCCCTCACAAGGCAAACGTCCTCAAATTCAGCTGAGTGCAAACTGTTTGAACAACATGGATGAGTCGAGCTTAAAGCTCGTCTTCACTCTGTGATCACTGCAGTGGCTCAATTTTCCTTGCCATTCACTGTAGCAACAGGGACACGTACACTCTCCAAAATAGAGGAAACTGGGGAGTGACTCACCAACATATTAACCGTGGGGAAGGCTCCGCATTTCACCAGCCCCGCCTTGAAGGATTGAATGGAGCCCTCTCTGTCCGTGCGCTTCACCCCCGGCAGCATCGTAGCCTTGTGGAAGAGCTGAGCTTGTGTCTGGAAGTTTCGGCCCGCTTGGAAGATCCTCCGAACGATTCCAAAAAAGGCGCGTTGGTCATGGAGACTCGTTGGAAACCTGCTACCTGGGGTTGTACACCACAATCTACCCGAAGCAATGTGCAAACCCCAAATGTCGACTTTCGTGAACCCAGTCAAGGATGATGCATTGGGGGGGGATGCGTCCCCCAGGGATGACTTTGGGAACCACTCAAATTTATTTTCATCCAGCGTGCCCAGCTCTTGATTGACCTGCTTTATCGGTTGGACTGCCGTGGCAATTCCCGTTACTTCATGTCGTCTGACTGGGTGAAGGTAGAGGGCTGGGGATATGAACGTCTAAACGAGATCTACTTCCGCCCCAAACTGTTAGGTTGGTCCATTGGTCGCGTGCCGGAGTTCTCAAACGAACAGCTGGCTGGGCTAACCCCACGCTCCCTGCCTCACAGACCAGTTCTGCTCAGCGCAGCGCCAGGACCAAATGGTGTCAATGACGCTGTCGTACCATTTCTCGGGGTCTCGCACCGTCAACAAGACCTTGGCATCAGGATACGCCTCCATGAGCTCTCTGTACATGCCGCAGGCCGGATAGTCCAGTGTCGCCTTGTAGGTTCCGCCATCCTTGTGGGTAAAAATCTTATCCCATTCAGGCTTCTTGCCGTTGTAGGCGTCGATCCACAGCTGGAAGTCCGGGCGCTTGACGCACTCGAACATGTGGTAGCAGGGCCCGTCCAGCAGCTTCTCGAGCGCTAGCTTGACGCTGTTCGTCCCCGTGCGGCCCCACCCAGCGCCGATCACCTGCAGCTTAGGCGTCTCCGGGAGAAGAGGCTTCTCCATGGCCACGAGAGAGTGAACAGGATTTCAATACACAGCTTAAAGCATGTAGCCAAAATGGCGAGGGCGTGTGCCATTTTTGTGGGGTGGCTTACATCCTACAAAACTACACCATCCACACTCCATCCACTGCTCCATCCTGCCAAAGGCAGGAAATTGCCCTTAAGGGAAAGGGCAGAGAGACAAAGATGCCTTCGGATCACCGCGGCCTAAACTCCAGGTGCTTAGAATGGGGATCCCTCGCAAGATTCAAGGATTCAAAGTTGGGATGGGTCGTCCAGGTTTGCCACCTCGGTCAGCCAAGCGTGAGCAGCAGGCAATCAACTGGAACAGCGACATGGTCCGGCCGAACAGAGCCTTGTTTCGGTGAGTGAGTTGTGCGACGGGGAACCATGCAACGCCGGAACAGGTCCAGCTCCAAGCCATTGCCAAGGATCAGCATGGCAACCCGAGAGCATTCTCCCGCTGGCCGCATCCTCAGGATCTCGCAAAGGGTCCAAAATGTGTTTTTCAAAAGTATCCTTCCGGCTCGGATGCCAGCGATCACAAGGCCAAGGACAGCAGCCATACCCTCCACGTCAATGGCCATCGAAATGCCGCAGGTGATCTAGTGGCAAATATCATCACAGGCGTTGCTACTACGAATGCCAAAGCCCAAAGAGGACCCCAGAGACCCGCATTTTGAGCAGCAGCGCTGCCATGCCTTGCATCCTTCGCTGCAGAAGAAAACCTTGATTGAGCAATGCGCTGACACAGAATGCCAGCGGCTTGACACTCACGAAAGGGGGGCGTTCGTCCGACGTAAGTGAGTGAAGCAAGCGGCTTGACAACTGCGTGCGCGCGAAGTGTGGACACGTTCCTCTTTCACTCTTCATCCTGAAGTGAGAGTTGGTTGATGTTTTGATGTTGCTTGTATTCCTGCTTTCAAATGCCCTCCCTGCCGCCCCGAGGCGGCACTGTGCGGGCCTTCGACTGCAGCACTGAGATAGGGGCAGCGCGCCGGATGGGCACGCCTGAAGGCTCATGGAATTCCGAGTCTCCAGAGCTGACCAAAAGGAAACGGCTCCATTCACATTGGGAAGTCCCCGCTTCGCGCTTGGCCTCTATGCCCAGGCTCATTGCTCTGACAAGCTGAGAGGGCTGCTATTGTGTAAGGCCCCTCCCTCCGGTCGGAGTTAGTTGCCATGAAAGGATCTCCGGCAATATAAAAGATTTCCTGGTCTGGAGCCTTCTGACGCGGACCCAAGCCAATCAACTCTGACAGAACTTCCCGCCTTGCTCATCCTCCTCTCCTGCCAGCACCTGCAGCCTCAAAGACTGAAGCGCCTCAGCGCAATGTGTTCCCGACGGCACTGACATGGGGTCATTGGGAATCTTGCCGTGGTTGGACCAAACTCTTTGTGAAGCCCGTCTCAATCTGTCGTCAGCATAAAACAAATTGTCAATCCCGTGATTCCGACATGCCCTGCGCAAGAAAACACCGAAACAAAGAAAGCCTTCGGCACAGGCACGACATGTTGCAACCATCCGAAGGCTTTGGGGATAAGACTGGTGGAGTTGAACGGCTCATCACACTGGCGGGGTAAAAAAAAAATACAACCTCGCGACTTGCCACTGCAAGGCAGTGATACCATTGATAGGCCAAAGCAGCTTCACACCAAAAACAAGAAGCAGGGCATCTGGATCTATTCAGGAACTTGCGTCAAACAAACAAGCGCCCCTGCACAAACCAATGACATCCTTACCAGTGCTAGCCAAGCAATCGACCCCTACTTCGCCTGCAGTAGAAACCGAATCGACAACTCATTTGTACATATGGCCATGTTTTTGGTACCCTTTTCAGGTTGGTTTAACGGGAGCCAACACGGAAACATCTAAGGGGTCCCCTAGTTTGACACAACCAAACGACCTACCTCTTCCATTCTTGGCAGGCAGAATCAAGCGACACTTGAAAGGGGCTTCTACGCGTTTCTATATCGCTGTTAGCCTGCTTTGCAACTCAAGCAGTACCGGTTGGTTGGTAAACCAAATGGAGACCAACCACTTTAGCAGCCTCTCGGCCTCACGCTCGCGCAGCTCTGAGGCCATGTCCTTGGCCGTGGCCTCGCTGCTCTCCTCTTGCCGCTGCAAAGCCTCCAGCTCCTGTCAGTTCTCAGTTTCTCGCAAATAAGCAGCAAGCCAGCATCGTGTGTCCATTCTGAGTTGGGGAATCGGCGTGTTTTGTGCATCATTGCTCCACGTGCCTCAACGTACACACAATGCGTTGCAGACACAATGCTATTGTGTCATGTTGCGGTCATCCGCAATGCCTATTAAATCGAGATAAGCTGGCTGTTCACATTGCGTGCCCATACCAAAGTGCACCAGCAAGTGTGTGTCGATCAGGGTAAGGGCTCCAGAACTCAAGAAAATCCTGCTTGATATCGAATTGGAATATTGCGCCTTCTTACCTTGGCCAACTGCAAGCGGGCTACCACCAACATGAACTCTGAGTCGATGCCTTCCGCTCCCTTCGCTTCCCCCGCCTCTGGGCTTGGCTCTTTCTGCTCTGGCTTGAACAGGTCCGAGAATTGCCTGGCGGCATCTGAGATTGCTGAGTTCTGGTTCGGGGGGGGGGGGCCAAATCGTGAAACAATATGATTCTTGCCCACTGCAAATTCGCTGTGTTACTGTAGCACTTGGAATGAATCCTTCCTTTGATTCAGGCGAAAGGATCGCAGCAGTCAAACAAAGTTCGCCGGCATGTTGACACTGCAAACACACTCCTCGCAAAATCAAGAAGCTGTAAGCACCTGCATTGCCCCCCTCCTTGGATACACATTAAAACGCTAACAGCACCGGTAATAAAGAAGCCTCACTCTGTCGAAGCCATGCTGAAGTGTACACTCAACCATGCAGAGAAATAGTTGCAACGGGCGCAACACCAGGGGTGCAACGCCGGTTGTTGCTTGACCGGACTTCGATGGGCACAAAGTGGAAATTATGTGAAATTGCAGAATCAGGACCCTGTAAAATAGTGCAGAACGTTTCAAGCAGCACTTTTGAATCCTGATACATGTTGGATGTAGATCCATGTCTGATTTCTCCCCCACTTAAATTACAGCTCACACCATTGCATACTGTATGCCTCATGATGGAAAAAACTCCTCCGTTGCAGGGTTGGGGGCATATCCTTTTTCGTCCTCTTGAACCGGGTTCACCCGCATTTTCCACACCGAGCGCCGCGCTTTGGGCATCGCGCGTCTCTCCCTCAATGGGCGAAAGCGGTGCGCCTCACGAGGCCCTCCGCGAAGGTGGCCTCCTTGTCCAGCTTCTTCCGATCGAAGCTGGCGAGATCAGCTAGTTGAACATCAACTGGCGTCCGTTTCAATTCGGGATTGGGCGGGTGAGATGGACAAAGATGCTTTTCGCAAGGAGCGCGCTTCAAATGGTTCAATAGTTGGTACGTCCAGGTGGGCTGGTGCCTTAAGCTCTCAGGGCTTCCGAGACTCAACCCTGACTCCTTTTCTGCTTGGCTTTTCGTCCATCCATAACGAATCCATAACATGTAAAACCTGTCCCCCCGTGGGCGTCGGCAACCTACTTAATGTGATGCAACAGCACTGCAGATTCTGTCAAGTGCATGCTTTGAGCTTCAGTTGCACTTGGCTGACGTGGTGTTGCAGGAAGGACACTCCGTCCAAAACACAAACACGGGCTGTTGAGGCAAGCGCTTTGCAGCTGGTTTTGAAGCGCATTTCAATCAAGGCGCCATGCCCTCAAATCTAGACAATCTGAAGCACCACGATTTCGGCGCCCGGAATCCTTGAAGGCACGATACCTACTACAATCGAGCCACAGGATGGAAGGCAATGAAAGCAAGAACTAAACGACTCACTGGCTGCAAAGTTTCCAGATGCCCTCGCACAATTTCTCTGTGACCGAACCAATCGGGCTTTGGATCCCGCCTCGCATGACGCTGCACACGGACGCGGGGGTTACCCCGCCACAAAGGCCTGCAACTCAGCGCTTGGCAGCTTACTTGTTGAAGCTGAGCTAGGAATCCATCCATTTGCAGTGTCAGGAAAGGGAAGCACCAGTTCAAAGCCTGAAGAAAAAACTAGTGCAAAATGTCGTCGGATTGCTTGCATGGCGGCAACGGGATCAGGGCGTGCTCTCTGCGAAACCGAATTTGGAGCTGCCAAAGCACAACTGGGTAGTGGCAATACGAGCAAAAGCAAAAGCGGTGTCAACCACATCAGGCGTCTGCCAGTGCGGGAGAGGCGATTCCCCATTTAAAAAAAGGCAGGTGGCGCAAGGCCCCCGCCGCTAGCGAATGAGTTGCCGCGCACAAGCCGCAGCATTGGAAAACACATCCTGCTGATCCAGCACGTATACACTGTTTCTGCAATCGCCACCTGTCATCATCACTTGAAAGTAGAGTATGGTCGAGCGTGTCGAGTGTATCCAGCATTTTGTCCAATTTTTCGGCAAAATCAGCTTGACATCAAATCCGAGCCACTCTGACTTGATGAACAAACGCTGTTGGCCTGGCAAAGGTGGCACTCATCTGTCTGCACAGCACCAGCCTAAGCATGAGCCACATTTGGAAATCCAAGTAGCATGAAGCCTCCGAATGGCACAGCAGCGCTGAACCTAATAACTTGAGGGAAGCACTATGCGAAGTGCAACACATGCAACTGATTGAAACGAGAACAATCTTTAACTTGTTGCCATTCTCAGGCTCAGCCTTCACTGGACATGGTGGCTCCTATGTTTGGACAGCGCCGCCTGGATCCACGGGCAAGGGCTGAGGGCCGGGCAGCAGCAGACTTCCGGGCCAGCCTTGGAGGGGCTCACTGTGGGTGTGTGGTGGGTGTGGTGGGTGTGGTGGGTGTGGTGGGTGTGGTGGGTGTGGCGGGTGTGGTGGGTGTGGTGGGTGTGGTGGGTGTGGTGGGTGTGGTGGGTGTGGTGGGTATGTGGCTGTGCTGAAATCAGGGCCCTAATGCTGGTTGGTTTCCCTCCAACGAGCAAAGCAAAAGTGGACCCCGCCGCCAGAAATGGCTGCTCAACCCGGCTATTCGCGGTGGCTCATCAGTGGGAAGGAAACATTGGCGCTCACATTACTTTGACCGAATGTACTTTTGATGGATGGGAGACTATTTGACAGCAGGCTCGAAGAATCATTCGACCCAGGGAGGGTCAGCTGATAGAATAAACAAATATGATGGAAGAAAACAAATACCCACCAATCATCATAAACCTGGGACAAGACGGGTTGATCAATCTTGGGCGCCCGGGCCAAGCCGGAGCCGAGATGACCGGACCTGAGCACCGCCCAAGGCTCAGGATCCTTGCTGCTCATGGCGAGCAACATGCACTCATCCGCTTCACCCCTTGCGAGGTGATTTTCTGAAACAATGCATCACGCAACAACATGTAAAGAGAGCCCTTCTCCACGTCTAGAACTGCTCGATTTCTGCAAATGCCAGGGTCAAGTTTCCAGAACAATGTACAAAGGGCATGTAGAAGTCGCAAGACCGTCCTGAGGTGCCGGCATTCACCATGTCTCTCATGTTGAAGGAGCTGAGGGGTGACCATCAACCGATTGCAATGTGTTGCTAAAACACATGTGCCGGTGCCTTGTGGGAGTCAGAATGGAACTGGATACAAACAAAAAGGCTCGTTATTCTTAGAGGTCGGCGGCAAAGCAGCAACCTTCAGCAGGCCAATGCATGCTACAATATCAAACCTCCCAATGGCTGCATAAATACTGCTCCCGCAAGCTCATACTGCACATGCTTTCTCTGCAGTGTCGATCATTGGGAACAAGAACAAGCTTGAACGGGAATGTCGTATCTGTGAGCAGTTGCTAAAATTTAGGCCGGCGATCGGGCGGGATCGCTAGGCATTCAGATCGCTTCAACCTCTCGAGCATGTACCATGTGTTTCAAGCATCCTGGATAGCGAGTCCATGCAACACAACATAAACGAAGGCAATGCCTTGTTTTGTTGGCTGGCCCATTGACAGTTCCTTGTTGAGATACCTGCTAGACATGTGAAACCGCCGCCCATGCCAATTGGCACAAGGCAGTTGCGGCAGTTCTGAGTTTCTTCAAACGAGGACCCGCGTTGGACACAAACCACCAGCCAACAAAGAATGTGCTTCTTCCACCACTAGGAGTGCATGCTCTTTGATCTTGGCTTGTGACTCACTTGTCGAGGGGTGACGCAGTACTATGCAGGATGACAGTGGAGACTCCTCTTTTTCCGGAAGAAAAGAAAGGACTTAGCCAGGTGCATTTGCCGCTAGGACGGCGGGCGGGGAAGGGTTCTGAAATTTGTTGGCCGCAGATTCCAGCAATCTATTCACAATTGTCTGTGGCACACCTTGATTCAAGGCATTCTTGAATCCTTGTACTTGCTTCAAGGCATTCTTGAATCCTTGTACTTGGTTCAACCTTTGCTCTTGCCCGTGTCCAGTTTACAGAGCAACTTGCAGAAACAATCCATGCGTCAAGGTGCTACTGAAGTACATGCAGCGCCTTCCCTACAGCCCCCTCCCTGCCCTCCCGGAAAAGCGCACCTCCGTCACTAGTGGAAAAAAAACAAGTCTCACAAGCTCGAGTGAGAAGCGCTGGGCTGTGAACCCAAGATATCTTAAATCCCCCCCCCCCCGCAACCCCCGGCATCCCTGCAGCGAGCAGGCCCTTTGTCCGGTCACAACCTGCTGGCAGCATGAAGCAGCAGGCGCCCGTTGCTCACGCAAACCTTGCCCGTCTCTTTGACCAGGACCTGGAAGAGATACTCCTCACGGCTGTGACTGTGCCCCAAACCTGGGATCTAGCTCCGATGGGCACCATGGATGAACAAAGCCCTGCTTGATGAGGTGTCCCCATTTCGTCGCATGCATCACTTGTGGAGGGCAACCACTATCAATACATCCGCGCCCAAGATTAAAATGACACATGTTCTAGATGTTGATAAAGACAGTTGAAGAGCTTTTTACATGCTGATGGGCATGCCTCTCTACATTGGAACCATCACTCAAATCATTCAGAAAAACTGCCATTGAGGGTGACACCAATCCTTTGTCAATCATCTATCAAGGTTTCGCGAGCCGCTCATTTGTGCCAAGCAGGCATTCACAGCTAGTGGAGACATCTACTCTGATGACATTTGCCGGGTCTGCAAAGTTTATGCTCTACGCTGGCGTTATGATTTCTTGGAGAACAAGCTCATAGACTGTTGTCAAATAGAATACGTTAGCTGTTACACTTCAATGATGATACTCTCGTAGCTCGCCAAATGCTGAACAAGTTAGACGTCTCAAAACGGAGTGCAGGTGGCTCCACAAATTCTGCACACCCTGCACCACCTGCATGAGATGTATTGCGCCTGCTAAACAAATGAAAACGGAACCACGGGAGGTTGCAACTCAAAATTCAATACTTGCTGTAGCCCGTGGCAATCTGCCAGAAATCTGCCATAGGCATGCGGATTGCTGAACTCCTGAACTCGAAATGGTGGTTCAAAGGCAAAGGGAAACCGCCCCGCCCAACTAATCCTGACCTCCCCCTTCCCCTTCCTCCCCCCCCTTCCCCAAAACGGATCCTCCGGCGCATTCGTCTCCCACATCTCCACCACCAGCGTCTGGCCCGGGATTACCGGGGACGAGTAGCGGAGCGCGAGGCTCCGGAAGCGCCGGTGGTCGCCCCCGGCCAAGGTGTCCAGCCTACGCACCCCACGCGCGCGCGACGCGCGTGACGCGCTCGACAGGTCTGTCCATGGCCAACCCAGGTACGGTGGGGTAGAGCTTTAGCTCCCTCTCCAAAAGCGATACACAGCCCAAAGGCCTGCTTGGGGGCAAGAAAGTTGTGCACGAAATCGTCTGGTCTTTGAAAAGGGTTTTTTCAACAAAGACATCAGGGCATCATTCTCTCCGTGTGTCGTGTTCTGGTCCCAGAAGCAGGCATCGCGCAGTGTGGCCCAAAGTGCACTTCCCATGGACGATGGGAGTCTCAAAGCCAGCCGTTTTGGCAAACTCGGGATCCAGGTGAAGAGGGTTGTAGTCACCTGACGACGAGTGCAAAGTCGCAGGCTGCTGCCCAAAAACACAATCCGTCGCTACTAGCTGGCATGAACCCATGGCCATTTTGTTGCCCAAGTCTAGCAACCAGCTCCTTCTTGCAAAGTGAGAAGGACCAACAAGTCATCAAGGCTTGTCCCTACCATCTAGTAGTGGCATGTGTGGAGGGTGGGGGTAAACACAGGACCAGTGTTCTGGGCGCGGCCTGAGAGGCGGTAGATCATGGCGGCACGCTCCTCAAAGGTGCACGGGGGCGAATGCGCGCAAATCCCGTTCGCGCAAATCCCGCTTGCTCTCGGAATGCTGACATGGGGCCGGTATTGATTGTCAAGATCCATCAAGGCACAGCCATGCTACAAGTCGGGCGGCACAACTCTCACAAGAAGATGGGTAATTATGCTATAAGCACCACATCTTCTAAGGCGCCCCTAGCTCGATGTGCAATCCAACATGGCAACCCAAGCAGCACCCAAACTTGTCGAGTCGCACGCCCGACCAAGGCCCTCGCGTTTTTCGGCTGGCCCCGCCTCCAACTTGGTCTCCCGCCGCTTCTCAGGGCTCCGCTTGGGCATTTGAACCAGCGTCGTCAGCTGTTGCCCGAACTCCTCAAAGTCGGTGGCGCCCACGCAAAAGGACGCGTCGATCATGCGGTAGTAGACTTTGCCCGCCTCAAAGACCCCAGGACTGCTTCTTGGAAGACAACATTGTGTTAGCCATTGCAAGCAGAGTTCTGAAATGCTCTGAACTTCTAAACAGCTGATGATGCGACTTTGCAAGCAGCATCCTCTATGCCACACTTCTTCCACTTGGAATACATGCAACCCGCCCCAGATCGTTTGCCATGGGATGCCCTCTGCGGCCGTGGTCGAAACCATGGAGGATTCGAGGCCTTCGTCCCTAGCCCTTAGAGGGTCGACCAGCCTCCAACAAGTCCCAAGCCCCTCACCTCATCCTTGAGCTCGTGCAGCTTCTCCAGAAAGGCGCCTCTCGAGACTCGAGATGCGTGTTCCTTGTCTCTTTGGGAGAAATGCAAATGTGAACTTAGGGCTGGAGGTCCCAAAATACAAGGTGAATCAGGCCAAGACCTTGAGACTTTGCGCTCACCAACCCTCAAAGCATGCTTTGAGGGCTGGAGCGCGCAAGATCTCAAGGTCTTGGCCCGATTCTCCTTGCGCTGGGCCTTTTTCTTTCAGCTTTGATCTGCCACAAGAAGGTACCCTTCTTACAAACCATGGCATGTATGTCGGAAGCAGGTATATAAATATGGTGAATTCGTATCGCTTTCCTACTGAAATGAGGCCAAAGTGCGTCCCCAGGTTTGACACACACACACACACAACAAAAAGAAGCACTTGCGCGTCTGGGCTGGCCGGTCTTTGCAGCGAAAAACCAAATGTCCAACTCCAACCGAGACCGCTTTGAAGCCTGTTACAAGCAAGTCCCCACAAAAGGCAGAGCCTCTATTTGACCTGCCTGCATTGCAGTCTGGGAAATTTGGGACACCGCTTTCTGGCGTCAAGGACCCAAGGCTTAGCTCGATCATCGCTGTTACAGTAACACACTTGTGGGTTGGTGTCTACCGAACTCCACGAGGCAACGCTGCAAGTCGATGCTCTCACACTTTGATACACTTTCTCTCATACCACAGGCATCAAAGTTCATCTCTCGCGACCCGCGCCTTTGCCCTTCCTGTGGACCGAGGCCACGCCACCCTCGACCTTCATCCGGCCAGCCGTTGGCAGGTCGGCGAGGCGCTCAATGGTGACGCCCGCGTCCAACCAGACCTTCACATTCTTCATCGGGGGTGAAGGAAAGGCAGCCTGGCGGGCTTGCGGCATGCCCCAAACAGACAAACATGCGGCCCAGCGGAACCCACAGTTGAGGACACAAAGTCAGCCTGTGCTCTGTGCCAAGAACAGCACGAAGGGAATATAAGGGAACAACCAGGCAACGAAGATTGACCGTGCTGAGTGCTCACCATTCCAAGCATTCACAATAGCAAGGCACCCTTCCGCTGTCCCCGGGATCTGCGTATGGCTCCAAGCGCAGAAGGAGCTGATTGCCACGAACTGTTTTCTGTGTTGGATACCTGGCTTGCCATCCAAGGAAACATCGGCATAGCGCAGCTCCCGAAACGAAAACTAAGGACGCCACCAGGATAGGGGAAGGAAATGGCAGCGCATCGAAGGATGTACCCTTGTAGTAGAGCACCTCATGCTCTCCCAAAAAGAACTCTCGTGAGAGCGTGTCGGAAGTCGCATGCTTGCATTCAGTAATATCTTCCCCCTATAAACAAATGCACCCTACTAATAAATATCGTTTCTCCCAGACCCCCAGATCCCCAATACTACATGTAGAATCCGCCAATTCTAAACCAATATTAAACCTGCCGATTTCGCGGATTTCCCCAGAGAATTCCGGCTTTCTTGGGTGCGGGGAGTATTTACTACTACACGGAGCGATTGGCGTTCAATGAACCAATGGGAAGTGGCTGATTCGAAATCGAATAAATCATGGCACATCGCATGCAATCTGCATCTCATCAGACAAAAACATGAGGTCACGTTTTCCGAGGGGTTGCAGCCTTTCGTCCAAACATCTTGCCATGGTTGGGGATTGGCCAGCTTCCAGCATACCAGCTCTGATGTTATGACGGTTTCCACAAAGGCCATGAGCCACCCGTTTTGAACAACTCAGGTGCTGAGGCACCTTCTCTGTCTCATGCATCCATCCACATCGAACAAACGCACCTCCCGTTCCCACGCACATGCAAGCAAACACACAAATGGCCCAACACGATAGCAGCGCCGGGTAGCCACGGGAAAGGTCGGAAACGCTGCAAAGTCCGGATGCTTCTCCTTGGACAAGGTCCATCACTCAGGCACTGGCACACGAACAAAAATCAGAATGTCTCACGCCAGCAACTCAGCCAAGAAGTCCTGTGGACGGTGTTTCACTTGGGGTACCGGTGGCTGGTCTTCACTGCAGCTGAAGGATCGTAAACATAGCGCAGGTCGCTAGAGCCGATGCCCAGCGCATAGATAATCAAATCCTCAGTGTCAAAACGAATGCCTGAGAACAGAACCTGGACGATAACTCGGACTGGTCCAAGCGATTCCAGGGAAAACAATCCTGGAACTGCAACATAATAGTTGTAAACTGGTTGATTTTGGTTACAACAGACCAAGCCTCCAGCTAGTGCTGAAGCCATCTAAGTCGAGTGCGCGGACATTGTACTCGACTGGCTCCGAGACGCTAAGGCTGCCTTGGATTGCCCACACGGAAGCATGCAAGAGATGAGCAAGTCGGAGCCGGGGCTGCTGCAAGTCTGTTGGGCTCCTGTGAATCGTTCATGACGTAGACATGGAAGCTGCCGCTCCGATTGTTTAACGGGCTCAACATCATGCACATTGATCAATGCTTCTCTTACTGCAGGGAAGCTTGGAGGGTCTTGACAAACATCTGCTCAACACTGTTGCTGTTGCGGAAGTGACTGGGTCCCAGTGAGGCGCTGGGCCGGAATCGAACCTTAAGCTGCCAGGCAAGTCCTCCCGCTAAAATCTGACCTGACTGCATCATCGAATGCTCCTCTGAACCTGCTAGCAAACAAGCGATTCAGTGTGCTGCCGTCTGGGGGAGTGGCCTTCATGACAAAACACCCGGGACTGACACGCCTTTCAGCCAAATCAGCCAAGCTGCCGGCCGAGACCGATTCAAATCGCAGCCCGGCCATGGCTTAAGCGGCCACTAAGCCCAATGGCTTAAAGCGGCCACTTCGCCCGATGGCTTGATTCAGTCGGTAGTCACACCAAACGAAGCTGCTTCTGACATTTCACATGCACATGCTTCAGCGCTCCCATGAATCCATCTGCAATGCAGCCGCTTGCAAGCGGCTATGCTCTTTTGTGCCAAAGCAGCACTTCAGCGATTCTCACTCGCATACCTGGGAGACATGGAAGCATGACTGAAACGTCTGTCTCCAGCTTCGCAAATCGTTGGCGCTGCAAGAATCACGCGGCAAATGCAGCGGCCACTGGCAAGTGATCCAGGTTCCGTTACGATTTTATCACATTGAACTAAAAAGCTATGCATAGCTTTGCCTTGCTGATTTATAAACGTACGTAAGTTAACAAGCACTCAAGCATCATTCACAATTCACAAGTTGCCATTTCATACAAAATAAAGAAGACAATGGTCTCAAATCGAGTTGAAGTTGACCAATCCAGCACACAAATTGGAAGTTGTCAACAATACTGGGCCTTCGCCGATTGCCCAGTGACCCCGGTGCAAAACGAGGGCCCTCTTTGGAGTTGACCACTTTTGGCAGGGAAGCTGCAGGGATTTGGGGATTTGGGTGCCACATCGAGGTCAAGTCCCGCCTGGGGAAGAGCTCCGCTGTGATCTTTGGGGCCGCCCAGCCGCGGTCCCTGGCAACCGAGCTGTTTTGGTGTGAGGCTGCAACTTGTCCGGTTGAGGGAAAAACAAATAAGGGGAATCATCTCCCTGGTGGGGAGGTTCAATTCTCCTACCATTCTTGTCTGGGGGTCGGAACAGCCAAGCCTGAGCCGCTGGGAGATCCAGTTCAGACGCTTGGCGTTCACCCCAAGGTCCAGGTAGCCCAGGCGGCTGGCTGACCGCACCAAGACCTCGGGCCAGCATCTGATTCAGGCCAGTGAGGTCACGGGCCGAGGATGTCGCAGCCCTTCCTATTCCTTGACCTCTAGAACTCACTATTATGCTGCCATGACCCAGGTGTTTTGAAGCGGCTGGTGTTGGCAGAAAGAAAGGAGGCCATTTGGACTGCCATTGTCTGGACCTTGATTCCTTGACTGGACGTTGAACCCATGCCACAAAGGCCAAAGCTTTAGTACACCGAGGGACGGCAGCCAGATCAAATTCTGCTGCGTCTGCCCAGGCATTTTGTGGTCTTCTAGTCTGAGTGTGAGCCTTGAATAACAGACTAAGCATACTTGACTTATCTATTGTGCACGATGTTGTTCACTATGGGATTACTCTTGGCCAGGAATGGAAAGGGCTGTGCTGGCTTCTAAACCTTTGTAATTAGTTTGTGCCTCGGCCCATAAACTGTCCGCCCACTGGGTCCCATGCATCATGCTTCGTGCTATCCCTAATTGAAAACACAACAACGGCTTTGTCCCATGCTCCTGTGCCATGAACAACATTCCTTGTGCCCCGGATAGGCATGGACCTGTTGAATGGGGGCGGGATTTTGGTGAGACAACTGGCCACTGGCTGGGCCATGCTAATGACGACTTGGTCTGTTGCTGGTTGCTTCTGCCGTCTGCTCGCGCATCATGTGGGACTTTCGCCTCTCGCGGCAAGGGGCTTGAGACTCCGAGTCCACCGGCTGCACCCGAAACTCCACGTCGTCAATATAGCCCTTCTTCAGGGACTCGAACTGCACGTAGATGTAGCCCTGGCCAGTGGAAGTCAAGCCTGCCTTTGCGTTATCTTTGGATGGACACTTTTGGACCTAGGGGTGGGAAAATCCTCCTCATGGCCGAATCGCAGAATCCAAAAGTGACTAACCTCTCAAGAGATATAGTATGGAAAGGAGACAGGCCAACCCCCCTCAAGTGATCGTTGATGATAAGATGGCTCCCTTCAGAATCTACTGATGTGCTGACAAGACTTCACGTAAACCAACTGTCCTAGACATACATAGTACTCGCACTGGTAACTGTTTTCGTTTTTTCTCTGCGCAAGGGAAATTGTTTGTGTCACGCGTGTGATCTCCGGCGTGGCAGGGGACTTAGCGGCGCCTGACACCATGAGGGAGCGCCGGCCTTGCGCTCTGCAAGCCCAGAGACACAGCAGCATGAAAATCAAGCCTCGTCCAATCCTAGCCCTACAGAAATGGGACAGGTTCCACAAGCAAGCCTTGGAAACGTAGACGTAGAGGCCTTCAAGCCTGAACAGCGGACACATCTGCTACGCCAAACCCCAAAGTTCCCGCTTTGTCAGCAAGATTCGCAAGAACTATCAGAGAAAACAAACACACCCACACATTGTAAACAGTTTGCCACCCGTGAGCCTTGGGCTCCAACTTCTGGATCTGAAAGCCGCCCCCATCGATGTCCTGCTGGCCTGGGGGGTAGGCCTTCAGCACTTGCTCCAGGTCTGCCAGGGCCTTCTCTGGGGGCCCAGGGAAGCTCCAGGGTTTCAAGTAGTGCCTCGGAACTGGGTGGGTCATGGAGGGTGCCCTGATCACCTTGAAACAAGGGAACCAAAGAAAGTTGTTCTTTATTTTTTTTCCGGGCCCCCCTATTTTGACACATACCCCATGCAAATCTCCAACCCCTCACAGGGTATCGGGAGGAAAGGATAACGGCCCGACCTGCCAGGAACAAAACGCCAAGGGGGGGGGGGGGCATGCCGTCATAGAAGAACCAGCGCAATGACAGTCGCCCAAAATCCTTAAAGGGTTGATGGCCGTGCCAATTAAACCTGGCTGATCAAACTTTAACAAGCGATTGAGTGATGTCATGCTTATTTGTGCAGCCTTACACGCATTCAGCACGGCGTGCAGCAGTCCTATTTCCTCTGCGTTGAAGGTCGCCGCTCTCAACTGTCTGATAAGTATGATTTCTGTCCCAGCTTCGATAGTTAAACACCACTTGAAAAACTATTCCAACACAAATGACAGGGTGATGCACATCTGTTGTGCTGAGGGCCCCGCCCACCCTTTTCCAAATGGGGTGTGGATGGCCCTTTGAGCAGCACTGGACATCTTCAGTTTGCCGAGGTGCTCGTCCTCCGCCGCTGAGGAGAAGCAGTTGGGCGCCGCTTTGCACCCCGCCAGCGTGCCCTGACCCACCCCAGCCGGCTGCGACCCGGGGCTCTTCGGGCCCTTCACCTGACGCAAGGTCTGCCGCTTTGGGAACGTGCTTGCCGCTTTCCCTAGGGGGATCCGGAGAATGGTTTTCCCGTTAGCAATGGAGGTGGCAAGAAGTGAACAACTCAAACACTGGGAATGCGACTGGTATTTTTTACTAAATGCGGGCGTGCGATTCTGCGCGGACAAACTGCGGCAAGGGCATGGGGGCATGAATCCCCTCGGCGACCATTTCCTGTTCAGCAAACGGACTTGTAGAATCTAGAATGTCGAAAACTTGCTCTACTAAGCATGGCACTGAAATACGGGTCATGCCTGGCTGAATTTCTGAAGATGTATTGGGCCATTCTCTGTTTCTTGCTTCAGGTCGCGTGACTTTCGGATCTCGCGGGTTCCAACGGCAACTTCCCTTCGCAACTTCCCTTCGCAACCTTCGACGCTTACTAGATCAGCAACTGGAGATTCAGAACTGGTGTTTTGCTGGCCTCATACCTTTCACATCATTCAACGCTGTCCTCCCTACGGGCTACGCATGCGAACACACGCGCTTCGCGCTTCTCTGGCTGGACTCCCGAGGCGCAAATCACACCGAATCCACGTGTTCGGTGGGTTTCTAGTGCAAACAGAACTGGGCTTTCTCGTGCGAACCGCTGAAAAAACAAAGGCCGGCGTCGGTGCTGCAGGCCCAAGCTGTTTGGGAGGACATGTGAGCCAACAAAATCTGACACCAATGTTTTCCCTTTGCAGTGCTTGGCATATCCCTTTGCAAGCATGACCCCAAATCATGGCCCTCTCTTGTTTTTGTGCGGGGACAGTGACAACTGACCTCTTGGGGAATTGCGCTCGTTTGCGGGTTGTTGCGGGTGTTTGCGGTTTTTTGCGCTGGTTTTGTGGCCAAAAGTGGTACGGGCAAGAGCATGTTTTTACCTGACATGTTTAGATTGAAGTTGCGCCGATTTGCGCACATCTCCCACACACAGCGGGATTGAAGGAGTTTGATGGAGGGGAAGGGTTTGAAGGGTTGGCGAGTTCAAAGGTTGCAGAAGATCCGAAATCCGGCTTGGTGGGCAACATCAAACCGAACAAGAGAGAAAGCCCTGCCCGACAAGTTTTAGTGGTTTTGAGGTAAACGTGGTACGAAATAGGCAAAAGTAATGCAATGACCACCTCACCCATTGATTCTAGTTGTTTGAAGCTGAAGGTGCCTCAATAAAATCTTCAGAATGTTGTTGGCCGTCCCATGGCCGTTGACAGCCACCATCACCAGGCAGGGATGCAACTGCAAACACCACCAGGCCCCCGTGATTGACACATATGGCCATGGGTCAAAAGCTCGTCAGTGAACATCCCAATCCCCACTAAAATAGACTAAAATGGGTGGTGCACCTACCCCAACATGGTACCATTGGTTTTGACCCACAGCCTTTTCCCAAAACCAAACCGGGAACAACACGCGCTCGTTCTGCACTCGACTGCAGGACTCCGGCCTCCCGCACGCGATTCTCGAAGGCCAGCGCCGCATGGGGCGCTAAGGCGAGGCCCACTAGCGCCCTCCGCGACGCCAAGAAGCACCTCGCCGGGGCGGGCGGTGTTCAGCACAAGGAATGTCCCTACCCGTCAGGAACGACAAAGACTTGAAGGATGATCACATTGCTCCCACCAAAACACTCCAGGAGCATTCCAGAGCATTCCAGAGCATTCCAGAGCATTCCAGAGCATTGCCAATATGACCTGGATCATCGAGCTCGTTCCTTCGAATGAAGCAGTGGCCGAAGATGGGCCGGTTCTGGGGAATGATCATGGTTTCCCTGGGTACTAGTGGGACACGAACAATTAATAAGCATTCGCATCAAGCGCAAGTGGTGAGATTTCGTGCTGAATTCCTAGCCCGTTTTCATGAGCCCCTTGGGAAGGATGTGCATCAGCGACATGCTGACCATTCCGGATAAGTGGGAACGATTTTATTCTTGTCGGGATGTTGTTTCTGATTGTCGATGGGCTGTTTCCGCGGTTTTGTGTATGTCTTCCTCGTGGAAAATCCGTGCATCCGGGCGGTGCAAGGGGAATCCACAAATCAAGAGACACCTGTAGAACCTTAGAGCCTCGCGGAAGCCCTGCCAACAAACATTCTGGCAAAATGATGTTCAAACGTGTCGTCCCTTCAACAAACCTGTCCGCTGCTGTTGTGCTCGGTCCGTGTCCTAACAAACAAAACATGCAAGCTTCAAGGCCAAAAAGAAACGCCTTTCGGACAGCAGCTCGCAACCTACTGATGCATTTGCAGCATTATGTTTCAACTTCTCATCACAGCCGTTGTAGTTCTTTCGGGCGGGCAACCTGCACAAGCAGACACAAGCTCTCCGCCTTGCTTCAAGCTTAGTCAGGCGTGTAATTAGTTGGGGGGCTTTAAATCTTTAAAGCTGCCAACGGCCGGAGTGATGACACACCATGCCTGCTGCAGGAAAAGGCGAAGAGCAGCAAAGCCAGCCTACAGCTACATTCGACCAGTAGCGAAGCGACTCTTGCGACTGCTGGGCATCGTTGGGAGATCAGACCTCAAGCCAAGCTAGGACAAAAACGCCGTAGACAAGTTTGCCGTTCAAAGTTGTCCACAATTCATTCATCGCTTCCTCCTGTCACTTGACGTGCGATCAAGACACCCTCAACAATGGGGAGTTTCCTCCTTCCTTCAGCAGGAGTGTGGAGAGGCTCGGCATTGATGGCCCTCTTTCTCGCACTAGAATCACGGTTTGTCTGGCCGCTCGGAATTTGGGCACGGCGCATGAGGGTCCGGCACTAGCGTCGACGCCCTTTTTTGCATCCCCTTATTGTGAAGTGCAGAAAAGGCCCCTTCCCTAATCAGGTAAATTGGCTCCACCATGTCGGGCCAAAGCGGCACATGCCTTGCCTTGGCACGAGCCGCCTGACCGACCGAGCGCTTGCCTGGCGCAAGCTTTGCGATTCTTTGGAGCGAATGAAATGGGGCGTGGGTTGCTAAACTCTTGTATTGCGGTTAGGCGGGCCATATTGTTGCGGGATATGCCCCATCTTTGAGGAACCAAACAAAACAAATTCTTCAGCACCTCCATGGCACGGCTTTCGCGGGGCCATGTTCACAAACCTTTCGCTAACAACAATTAGCTTTCCGAGGTCCATCGCGGAGCTTTTGGGCCACACATAAGATCAAATGGCCGTCCCCTTCATACCTCGATACAAGGACCTCTCGGACGACAGCCACGTTGCGATTGGGGGTGAATCATGCGAATTGAATGACTGACTTTGCCACGCCCTCAGACTCTAAATAATCCCCCTGCAATCAAGCCGGCCAAACAGCAGCAAACAACCAATCAGACAGTACAAACCCGCACACACACACACACACACACACACACACACACACACACACACACACACACACACACACACACACACACACACACACACACACACACACGCACACACAGGAACAAAAACACACGCAAATACAATGAGAGTCACAAAAAAAGGCTGAGAACACAATTCATGAATCTATCATTTTGCAATTGCGCAAATCAATCCAATGGATCGCTTGGGCCTGCCCTACCCCTTGAGCTTCCCAACCTCTTTGGCCATGGCCAGTTGAAAGCTCGCCAGGGAGCGCTGCAGAAGCGCAAACAGGGGCTGATACTGACTGGCCCCTGCTAAATTTGGACTTCGTCTGCTTCCAACAGCCCCTCCCATGTTTCCCAAGCAAGCACATGCGGAGGGTCAGCGGGCAGGGACTAACGCTCATGCACGTGAAGACAAGTGTGGCGTCAACCTTGTTGAGGATCTTGCTAGTTGCTGCTCATTGTCCGTCCGAGTGGGTCTTCAAGCCAAAGCACGAAACATGGACAACACACATTGTTTCTTAATAAAATAAACAAACAAAAACAATGGTTCGCGACACAGCATCGGTGGAAGCAGCTGGGACACTTTACTAGGAAATATGGATGCCATCCGATTCATATTCGAGCCACAGCTGGCGATGCCGGCTTGATTGGTCCAACAATCACGGCGACTCGCTAACAGGAGTGCATTGTAAAACAATTTTCGAACGGATAGCAGGGATGCTGTGCATTGCAAGCGTTGATGACTATCCCATTGGAAAGTCTTGTTGTCATGGCACATTCCTGAAGGGCATTCGAAGCAAACCACGCATAACAACAACAGCCTCGCGCTGACCATCTTGGACGTGCACCCGTATTAAAATTTTGCCGCCTCATGTAGTAGAAAACATGTTCTCATGGTTTGGTCTGTCTGCGGCTTGCCGGGTTTGGCAAAGCATGTTCTGGGCGGACAGGCTTTTGCTCCGACCGCGCTGATCGCCAAATCACCAGCCGCCCTTCATGCCAAACACCTCAGCGCAGCCCCGCATGGTCCGCAGCCTGCTAGAAGCTGTGGTATGAATTTCACGCTGCTGCCGAGGAATGGCTCATGCTGAAGAGAACTACTTATCTTATGGAACTACATGGGTTTGTTCCACAGATTGGTTTAGCCATGGGCTCTTACTTCTAAAGAGGTGAAAGAAAACACGAGTTGCGCGAAAGGGCGCGGAAGGCCAAAACAAAGTTAAAGGAGCTTTGACCAACGCCCATTTGCGACGCACAGGCAGCACGATACCGGCGTGTACTTTTACACGCGGGCGCGGGCGTGCGTCTGCTACAGCATCTCACTTTCCTCGAAGAGCAGTGAGCGCTTCTTATGCTACCGCACGTTTTCACGTGTGAAACTGCTACAGAGCCGGCAAGACTGATACTTGCGTACATTTTCATGTGCCTGGGCAGCAACACCGGTACAGCGCCGCCCCGTCTCTGACAAATGAATACATCTTAATATGTATATATGCATACATCAACAGCCCCGCTCATGTTCTCAAGTACGCCAGTACATGCTCGCGTTACACCTTTGCTGCGCATCCTGCCATGCGCAACACAAGACATTGCGCCGCGGCGCATATATTGTTTTGCTCCCCGACATGTGAGACAAACGAGCAGCACTTCTGATGCGGCGCCCTGACCAGCACCCTGACCAGCACCCTCAGCCCCCACCCGGTCCGATTTCGCTCAACGGACACCGCACTCAACGCACGCAAGTAGCTTTGGTAGCGCTTTGCCGGACTTAGACCTGCAAAGCATTTAAAACAAGGGAACACACAGCTGGCCACCGCGCTTCATCACTTGCAAATTCGTAATTTAGGGCGACAAAATGCGACAAGACATGTGATTTGGGCTGAGGCGTCAGCTGTAAAAATAACTTCCGGCCAAGGCGTTCCCGTCAGGACCAACCCAAAGTTGTCCACGGACAAACAACATGGCCCTTCCCCAACCTTGGCCAGGGAACCTTTCGCATCTCTTTCGCGAAGCTTCCGTTTCTCTTTCGAGGCGAAATCTGCCAAAGTTCAAAAAATGTTGACAATCATTTCAGTCTGGAAAACTGCCACGAAACTTGTCCTGCTTACAATGACAAAGCCTGCCCCGACCAACCAGAAAACACACCCAAATACTATTTTCCCATGCCAAACACAACTTTTGGGGGTGCCCTGGTGTGCGTCCGACCAATTCCGAGACACGCCTAAATGTCCTTTCCCTCTGGCCAAATTTCTACAATGTTAAAAATAAATTGTCAACCTTTCAGAATGCTAAATGAGCATGTTTCGCCAAACTGTCCGGCGCCCACTCGCTATGCCCCTGACTTAAGTTTTGCACATGGGTTTTTGATCGTCGCCCAAGATGTAGCGCATAGAAGATGTGCTGTCTATGCGGGTGTGTTGCTTTTCAGAGGGTGCCCGTGGGCCCAACTCCCTATCTACCCGCGCCAACGCGGGCTTCGAGCTGGGCTCCGCGGCGCTGGGAGCTCCCTTGCCGCCTCAGGTCTCCGACGAAGGGAGGACCGCCCTGACTTGGTGAAACAAAATGGCGGTGTTCGATGTGGTTACATTTGAAACCAACCGAAAACAGGGGCACCTCTGGTTTATTTAGGCTTCATCCACAAATCCGCACATACACAATTCAGTAAGCGTAGCAAACAAGGATCCATGCCGAAGGGGGGGGTGGTGAAGCCAATTTTTTGGGGGCCATTGAATGGTCGTGCTTCCTTCAAGCTCTGTCTGCCTACTCTTCCTAAAGCAGCCGGCCGAAGAATGAGCGGACTTTCAGCTGATGTTTGGGCATGGACCCTAGCGTTGCCTCAACTGGACCGTTTGCCTAGCACAAGGGTTCAACCCATAGGAACAAACTATCTGCCACACGCACCCCAAAGTGAGGAGCACGCTGGGTTTGGGAAAATGTCAGAACTCTGCAGCTCCATTTGGGCTTTGAATAGCGCTGCAAGCACCTTGGCAGCGAACGCAATCAATCGCAGCACTGCTTTTGCACTCAGCCTTACTCGCTCAACGCGGCTGCACTTTGGCCGCTTTAAGGCAAGCACACGCAGCCTCTTGAAGCGCTTTCAGGCTTTACCGTTTGCCAGCGTTTTGTCTGCGAAGGCAATCAGACCGACTGATTTGCGTGGGAGTAAGTTGGTTTTCAGAGTATGGAAATCCGCGAAGCCTGCTCTCAGCTCCTCTTCGTGAACTGCCAGGCAGCAAACCCCGCCTCAGCAAGCAAAGAAAACGCATGCCAAAAAAAGAGCGCGGGCGGCCCTAAAGGCCCCAGTTGTTGATGTGTTTTTAAGTGTTTTTGTGGTGTTTTTAACTCTTGAGAAAGCAGCATCGCCATCGCTCTGAACATTGAAGCGCTGAATTACACAGGCTGGCTCCGAGAACTCTTCAATGCAACAAGACTAACATGAGTTAAATGTCATGGGTACATTGAGCAACAAGAATTGAAGCAGTAATCACAGTTGTTAGCCATGCATGGCTGAGATTGTCTGAACGTGGCCGGCATGCGGTAACCCAGAGATGAGAAACACGACAAGATCAACAATCCTGTGCAATATCATGTACATCAAGAAACAAGCATGCTTCCTGGCCACACGTTCAAGGTGAGAGAATCCATTTGCTACTTCCATCCGATACGAATGAACTCCCATTGCAATGGAACCAACAAAACCAAGATCTACCCTCTTTGCTCTCATGTGATCTTCTTGCGGAACCTGTACATGCGGACGTATATGCTTCACTTGCGGGAAGTCGTTTAACCAGCTTAGATGCCATTGGCGCAGACGCGGGAAAAAATAAACTCTTATATCACTTTCTAAACCTACAGTATACATACGATGTCCCCATACCAGACTTCCAAGAAGAGACATAGATGACATGGCAAAGATCATTGATTGCTTAGCAAAGATTATTAACTGTAAAATCCTAGAAATTACTTGTGGAAATGATCCCAAATGCAGGAATTATTAAGATGTAAACTTCTGTATGTCCACAAAACCAAAATCCATGTTGATAGAATATAGGATCTCCTGCAAATGTTGGATCAAAGACAAGTGCATTAGAATGAAGATGCCCCAACAAAAAAGGGAGTGTACCAGGTAAGATAGGTAATGTTAATAAAAGCATGAAAGCTGTAATCAAGAAAGAGAAAGGAAATAATGGGATAGTCTTTAATATAAGATAATAAGATCTCAGATTTAGAATTGTTGTCCACAAGTTAAGAGATGTAAGACATGAAGATATACCACAGATTAATAATCCTAATATAAGATTTCCTGTGCTTGAAGGTGATAAAGTCATTAAAGAAGTGGATAATGGTGGATATAATGTCCATCCTGCACCACCTCCAAATTCTAAGATTAAAGAAAGGATTAGGAAAAGATTTGAAAGTAAAAGCATGATGATAGAAAAAAATGACTCTAGGATATACCACTTCTGGAGGTCCGTGAAAGATAGGTACAAATGAGTTCCCAATCATCCAAACAAGCCAGGCATTCCTAAAAAGAAGATCATAAGGAAGCAATGCAATGTAATGCTTATATTATAGAAGTTCTGGTTTTCTGGAGATATAATCCTATTTCCTGATGAATATATTTCTATTCTTATAAGGACTGATATTAATGTGCCCGGAGATTCCAAGATGAATCCAGATAATAGATAATATATTCCTAAGCCTTTATGATTACAATTTAACTACTGAATGAAATATTATAGTAAAAATAATATAGAAATAATATAAGTCTAGATTTTAATGGATTTCTTTTCACCTCTTTCTTCATTCACTCGTCTATCATTTTAAACTGTAGAATCCTTAACATCAGAAAGAGACAGGAATTATAAAGGTGAGACGGGATAATGATAGCTGATGTACGACCAAAAGGATCCTTTTCACCCGCTTTTCAGTATCCTTATCTTCTAATTAACTTTCTTTATTGCAACCAATCAACACAGATTCACACCACAAAATAGCTCCATCTCAAAAACAGCAAAAACAGGGGCCCGCGTAGCTGCCCTTTCTGAAAAAAACGGTATTGCTTCTTAGTGCTGATTCCCTTGTTGGAAGGGGGCCAGTTTTTTCGACTTCCCGATTTTTTGGGGAATAGCTGGGCTGGTTGAGGAGCGATGTTTTCGGGCCCGTGGTGGACGCGACGTAGTTTGCAGCCCTGAGCCTCATGCCACGTATCAACGCAAATCGCGGTCCATCGCTGCTTGGTTTGACTCCAGAGAAAATGCGTGCAGCCGGTGATAAACAGGCATCAGTACATGGTCTAGCAGGCTATGATTGTGATTGAGTTACGACTCACGACCTGCCAAAGTCTCGCGGCACGCGCAACCAGGAGGCTCCGAGCCCCAAGTTACTTTGGCTTTTTGAGCTAAGATGTCCTCGGCCACTTGCGCTCGTTGGCCCCCGTAAAGCCGTGAAAACTCGGCCGAACGGCCGTGATAACTCGCGCGGGAAACTGAAAGGCCGTTACTCGTGAAAGTTCACGCTCTGAGTTATCTTGTCCTCACGACACCAAAGACCTTCTTAGCTCATACGGCCTAAGTAACTCGCGACTCGGAGTCTCCTGGGAGCTGAGTAAAACGGTGAAGCCACTGCCACGCTGCGCAATTCCTCGCGCCATGCAGCGACCGCTATAATACATTATGGTTATCCGAAATTGCTGAGGGGGACTGACGCAAGTGTGTAATTCGTCTCCAGCAAAACAAATTGGAACCGGCAGCTTGGTCTGCCCAAATCTTGTGAAACGAATTCTGCAGAAGACGGATGCCGATCGTTCGATCTTACCTAGTGCGGTCGACGCGCAAAAACAGATGTCAACACTGGAAAAAACCACCAGCCGCTAGTGGCGCTGATGAAGTCTTCTGAGCGCTTCATCAGGGCCAGTCTTTGCCAGCGCGCCAGGCGCGGAAAAAATCAAGAACGTCTGCTTCACTTGCTGGCACGTGTAGGTTTGCACGCCAACACCTCTAGTACTGAGAGGGACGAATCAAGCCGGTTCTCTCTGGGACTCTGTTAGGCCTGCCTGCGCACTGAACATCAAGGCTACAAACTACGTTGCCGGCAAGTGGGAAAACGTTCCGGCGATTCTCTTTCTGGATGTCCGCGCATTCTACCTCTAGCGCGGCTGCTGCTTGATTTGTTTCACGTCTGGCCGCGGGTGTGAGCGCATTGAAGCATTCCTGGTCATTGGCATACTACTTCTCGTGAAGAGGTCCATCCAGGCACTCATAACTCGCTCGGCCACGACCTTGAGGCGCCCAAGCTGTGCTATCATCTGTCGGCTTCCGCGGCAACGACGGAAATACCAAAAAAACATTGTGCTGCCGCAAAGTGTCTTTGAAGTTGTCAGGGTCTCGGGGCTCCTCGTTGCTCAACATGGCCTCGTACGTCTCTCTGCAGCGCCATTTAACTGATTCTTGAGGGAAGGTCCACGCTTACGTGGCGCAAGCGTAGTTATGGCCACCCAGCCCTCAATCGACCCCTCGTGCGCGAACCACAAAGTGGGGCCACCGTGGGGGAACCTTGGGCGTAATTGCTGATTGATTGAGTGCTGGTGAGCCGCTTTGTGGCTCGCCACCAATGCGGGTTCTGGGATCTCTTCCTCAACTCTGTACATTTGTCAAACTTGGCTGTCGGCGAAAATTATCAGTTGCTTTTGCTAATGCAAGAATCCCCCGCCCTCTGCTAGCGCGGGGGTTCGCAAGCAAACACGGGGGCTCCGCTACCACTGTGCAGGGTAAATAGGGCTGAATGGATCCTGACAATATTCCCTAACGTTCAGTTCTGCCAGCGACACAGCGGCGCGCTCCTTTTATGGCGGCGCAGGCTGTCATGATGGTAAAACCACTGCAGGATGCACAACAGTTCATGAAAAGCTGCACAATCCACATTCGGTGAATGCTATTCTGGCTATCCTACTTTGCTAAAAGGGGCTCATGCAAGTTTAACCCCAAATCCCCCCCCCCCCCCCGGCAAAACGCACATCTCGAGCACTCTTGAAGCTTAGCCATAAATCGGCAGGTACCAATGCTAACGGCACTGCTGCAGTCCCAAGAAATAATGCGTGGCTGACTTCCATAGTCTATTGGCAATTGGTTGCTGACTTTCATAGTCTACATGTGTCTGCACGTCTATCAACCCACCAGCCTGCGGTTTGGGGCTTTGTGAGGACCTGGCTATTGTCACATGCTGCAAAGGTTTGGAACCCCGGCTTCGTGCCAACATACATTTAAACGACACGCGTCCGAGTTGCCACTTGCAGTGTGATCGCGCCGAGCACCGAGCGCTGTGGCGCCAGTGCGGTCACCGCCTCGACGGGAAGCCCAGTCGCAACGCAAGGAGAGCATTGCAAAAGAGTTCCCGTAGCTTGCCCTTGCCAATTCTCACAGCTGGTTTTTATGCATCTTGTCGTGGGCGAAAGCAACGCTTGGAGAAATACACCGGTATCATGTGACACCATGTGACAAAAGAAGCCGCTGGGCCGCGCGAGTTCCTGCCCCCTGGTTGCGTGTGGTCGCTCTCGCCTTTTCCTTTGCAGCCCCTGGTTTCCTAAGGCTAAGTTTTGTCTCTTTATTGTCCTACGAACACTCAACAGACTGCCTTGCCTCTTAAAACAGCATTCAAGGGCATGGACGAGGACACAAGGTTTAGGGGTTGCCAAACAAGTGCAACGCTAATACTTCGATTAGATGCAACAGGTACTTGTCCTTCTAAGTGAAGGTAATTTGCGTAGTGTGTGTCGGCTCAGCCGCAAAGTGCTTCCAACATAGGCCGTTACGAGTAACTCCTTGAGCTAACAACAGGCAAGCCAACCGCAAGAAACAATGGTGCCTCGGAACTCATGCCTGAATCTGCAAGAGCCCAGTGCTGTCCACCTATTTTGCACTTGATCAGGTACCTAAACCGCGAGGAGAGCTTGCGCTGGAGAGGGTCGCAATTCTTGTGACAGGCCGCTGCCAAGCCCAAGCTGGCGGTGCAGTTGATGCCGCACACAAAGTTCAGTGCCCGCTCATGGCCCACCCGCGCCTGTTTTCAAAATCAAGGCAAGCAGCCAAGCAGCCAACCAGCCAAACAGCCAAACAGCCAACCCAAATGCCCATCATAGCTAGACGAAAAGAACTGAAGACCACTCTGAGAAAGCAAAGGCAGTTGAGCAGTCAGGAAATCACAGCAACCAGGCAGCTGAGCAAGTGTCGCCTTATCATCTATCTGCATGGGGCAAATGTGGCAAAGTGCTGACGCCTATTGCGCGTACAGTTTGCCTTTATCATTATCATGTTTGATTGATAATATGAGTATGTACTATCATTGTGAATGTTGAGTTGCATGATGCTGCATAATTGGTTCTCTCTTTGTCAGCTTGACCAGTGCTTCAACGGTTGTAATCCAGCATTGTCATATCCTATTGTGGCACTATCCTCTGGAATTCCTTCCAGCAATGGACTGCGTTGGGTTGAGGATGATCAATGCACGCACGGCCTCCAAACAACATGGTCTGTGACTGGCAAGCACTGTGCGAAAGAGGGGTGGTGGCCAGCACAGGCACCAGCAGCCACTCTCAAAGCGGCAGTGGCACACAACATCAGCACAGGTCTTTCGTGAACACTTCGCTTCTACTACCCTGACCATGTGGTTAAACCCTCACTGCCGGCTTGCAAAGCTATTCATGCTTCCAGAGGGTAACAACAAACGACAACTGCGGGTGGCTTGTCCCTAGCAACTCAGTCTGCAATATGCCACATGTCGTCAAGCAATGGTGAAAAAAAATGGGCGAACCCCCTGCAAATTCAGCAGCTGTGTCCCTTGAACAGCAAACCTTGCAGAAACGAGGAGTGGTGCAGAATCAAAAATATGTATTACGTGTGGTGCCATTAGCAAGCTGGTTAAATGGCCTCGCAAACTGAAGGCATAATAGGGCATTGTCAACTTGTTGTGTTCTTGCAACTTTGAGTCTAGCCCATGACACATGGCCCAAGAGCCAAGCAGCCTGTCCAATGCACATGGCCCACGGCTGTAAAAAAGCAGTGAAATCCAGGAAACAGTACCCCTGAAACTTAGCAAAACACCTCAGCAGATCCGCACAAAGACACCGAACCACGATCTTGGCGACATCGGCTCTCCTTCAGCGGCTCGTTCAGCAGCAGCGCGCCCCAAAGAGCCGTGACTAGGCCCAGCGGCCGCAGCGATGCGGGAGGCAGCGGTGCCAGCTTCGCCGCCAGCGCAGGGGGGCGAAGCAGCAGCAGCGGGCCTCGGCGCAGGAACCTCCATTTGCTTAAGTCTCCTGGATTTTTATTTTATTGCTTTAATAAAATAAAAAAAATCCAGTAGTGATAGATTCCCTTTAAAACCAACAGGGGAAAACATATTCTTAACCAATGGAAGGGAATGCACCTCTGGGTTTAGTGTCACGGGAGGAAACAAAAACTCGGGAGAGCGCGGAAGCGCTTGGCGCCTGGCCCAAAGTGGCACACCAGTAGCCGTCCGCCACCAGCGCCAATTCCCCCGAGGATTCCATGCTCGGATGCAGAATGGGGTCACAAGCACGAGTTCCACGCGTCAAGTGCCGATAAGTCAGCACCACATTGCGTTGACTTCTCATGCCCCGAAGCTTTCATCAATGCTAAGGTCTCGGGGGGTTCGTTCTCAAGGGTGACCAACACAGGATAGACCTTCGAGCCCAGTTCATGCTCTGGTTCAGGGCAAGCTTTGCGTTGAGCCAATGGCATCCGATGCAGGTCTCAAGCTGGGGTCCATCTTCTCTACGACAGCGCGAGTATTCATCCGATATTACCCCAGAAGAATCGCCATAATTACAATCTCCGAACAAAGTCCGACTAAAAAACACGCCGCAATCCGTGTAAACTGCCGTGGCCAAGCGATTTCAATGAGAGTCTGGCTCTGTGTCTGTGTTTAGGAAGCCATGGCTCAAGTCACCAAGAATATAAGTCCAACGGGCTGGGCCGCGGACGCATAAACGGCGGACCTGCACGTGAAGATAAGAAACAGTGTCAAGAGCGCTTCCCGCAAGCTGGACGCGCACAGGCTTTTGAGGTCATCTCTTATGCAAAAGGCACCTTTAAATCTTGCCACCTACGCCACCTACGCCACTTCCACCATTACCCCAAGTGAGCCGAAAGATGGGATCGGCAGTGGGGATGTCAGAAAGATGGATCATTCTCAATCAACACGTGCTGTTCGTTTCTTCCAAGAGCTCAACTCGCCAGGGCCTACCTCCAGTCAAACCCGGCCGCTCCAAACTCAGTCAAACGACTGCGGCGTCAACCCACTAATTACAGGCGTTGACACGCAAACAAGCCATTCAAAGGAAGTCACAACTGCTGATGTGGCAGTGGTGCATGGAAACCCTTGTGACAGCTGAGCCATCACTGTTCGCACGATGTCCTTCGTTCCGGCACTGCTTGATCGCGACCAAACGCTTGCGAACAAGCCAAAATGCCACGCACACCGGCCAAACTCAGGCTGCCCTGGCCACCAAATACCATGCCTCTCGTGCGTCATGATTGACATGTCACCCCATTGCACATGGCAGCGCCTCAGTATTCAACGGAGGCATCGGCTCTACTCTCTAACATGATTGCCACAATCGCCACTGCGAAATGCATGTGGCAACTCCAAAGCACTCTGCCAATGCGATCGACCAAGCCTTAGATTTCAATCCAAGCCAACCTCTCTGCAAAAACAGAAGCATCAGGGTTGATCAGGCCAGCGAAGAAAGCAATAGAACAAGGAGAAAAAGGGCCATGCAATACAATGCTGGCGGAAAGAACTGTCATGAAACCAGGTCGAGAAGCTACCCGGTCTACCTGCCTGCACCTTTAAAGCAGCAGGCCACTGCTCAAGTACATGTCTCATCTTTGCCGCCGTGCAAAGCCGGCTGACGCAGCAAGTGGCTCAGTATTCCTGATCATCAACCACCTCCGCAACGGAGACATCGGTTCTACTATCTAACATGATTGCCATCATCACCACTGCGAAAACATATGGCAACTCCAAAGCACTCTGCCAATGCGATCTGCCAAGCCTTGAGATTCTAATCCAAGCCAATCACTCTGCAAAGTCAGAAGCATCAGAGTCGATCAGGCCAGCGAAGAAAGCAATAGAACAAGGAGAAAAAGGGCCATGCAATACAATGCACCTTCAAAGCAGCAGGCCACTGCTCAAGTGCATGTCTCATCTCTCGGCATGCAAAGCCGGCTGACGCAGCAAGTGGCTCAGTATTCCTGATCATCAACCACCTCCGCAACGGAGGCGTCGGTTCTACTATCTAACATGATTGCCATCATCACCACTGCGAAAACATATGGCAACTCCAAAGCCCTCTGGCAAGAATTCGGCTTGACATTCTAATCCAAGCCAATCACTCTGCAAAGTCAGAAGCATCAGAGTCGATCAGGCCAGCGAAGAAAGCAATAGAACAAGGAGAAAAAGGGCCATGCAATACAATGCTGGCGGAAAGAACTGTCATGAAACCAGGTCGAGAAGCTACCCGGTCTACCTGCCTGCACCTTTAAAGCAGCAGGCCACTGCTCAAGTACATGTCTCATCTTTGCCGCCGTGCAAAGCCGGCTGACGCAGCAAGTGGCTCAGTATTTCTGATCATCAACCACCTCCGTAACGGAGACGTCGGTTCTACTATCTAACATGATTGCCATCATCACCACTGCGAAAACATATGGCAACTCCAAAGCACTCTGCCAATGCGATCTGCCAAGCCTTGAGATTCTAATCCAAGCAAATCACTCTGCAAAGTCAGAAGCATCAGAGTCGATCAGGCCAGCGAAAAAAGCAATAGAACAAGGAGAAAAAGGGCCATGCAATACAATGCTGGCGGAAAGAACTGTCATGAAACCAGGTCGACAAGCTACCCGGTCTACCTGCCTGCACCTTCAAAGCAGCAGGCCACTGCTCAAGTACATGTCTCATCTTTGCCGCCGTGCAAAGCCGGCTGACGCAGCAAGTGGCTCAGTATTCCTGATCATCAACCACCTCCGCAACGGAGGCGTCGGTTCTGCTATCTAACATGATTGCCATCATCACCACTGCGAAAACATATGGCAACTCCAAAGCCCTCTGGCAAGAATTCGGCTTGACATTCTAATCCAAGCCAATCACTCTGCAAAGTCAGAAGCATCAGAGTCGATCAGGCCAGCGAAGAAAGCAATAGAACAAGGAGAAAAAGGGCCATGCAATACAATGCTGGCGGAAAGAACTGTCATGAAACCAGGTCGAGAAGCTACCCGGTCTACCTGCCTGCACCTTTAAAGCAGCAGGCCACTGCTCAAGTACATGTCTCATCTTTGCCGCCGTGCAAAGCCGGCTGACGCAGCAAGTGGCTCAGTATTCCTGATCATCAACCACCTCCGTAACGGAGACGTCGGTTCTACTATCTAACATGATTGCCATCATCACCACTGCGAAAACATATGGCAACTCCAAAGCACTCTGCCAATGCGATCTGCCAAGCCTTGAGATTCTAATCCAAGCAAATCACTCTGCAAAGTCAGAAGCATCAGAGTCGATCAGGCCAGCGAAAAAAAGCAATAGAACAAGGAGAAAAAGGGCCATGCAATACAATGCTGGCGGAAAGAACTGTCATGAAACCAGGTCGAGAAGCTACCCGGTCTACCTGCCTGCACCTTCAAAGCAGCAGGCCACTGCTCAAGTACATGTCTCATCTTTGCCGCCGTGCAAAGCCGGCTGACGCAGCAAGTGGCTCAGTATTCCTGATCATCAACCACCTCCTCAACGGAGGCGTCGGTTCTACTATCTAACATGATTGCCATCATCACCACTGCGAAAAACATATGGCAACTCCAAAGCACTCTGACAATGCGATCGACCAAGCCAATCACTCTGCAAAAACAGAAGCATCAGGGTTGATCGGGCCAGCGAAGAAAGCAATAGAACAAGGAGAAAAAGGGCCATGCAATACCATGCTGGCTGAAAGAACTATCATGAAACTCGGCCGAGAAGCTACCCGGCCTACCTGCCTGCACCTTCAAAGCAGCAGGCCACTGCTCAAGTACATGTCTCATCTTTGCGGTCGTGCAAAGTCAGGCGTCGCAGCAAGTGGCTCAGTATTCCTGATCATCAACCACCTCCTCAACGGAGGCATCGGTTCTACTATCTAACATGATTGCCATCATCACCACTGCGAAAACATATGGCAACTCCAAAGCCCTCTGGCAAGAATTCGGCTTGACATTCTAATCCAAGCCAATCACTCTGCAAAGTCAGAAGCATCAGAGTCGATCAGGCCAGCGAAGAAAGCAATAGAACAAGGAGAAAAAGGGCCATGCAATACAATGCTGGCGGAAAGAACTGTCATGAAACCAGGTCGAGAAGCTACCCGGTCTACCTGCCTGCACCTTTAAAGCAGCAGGCCACTGCTCAAGTACATGTCTCATCTTTGCCGCCGTGCAAAGCCGGCTGACGCAGCAAGTGGCTCAGTATTCCTGATCATCAACCACCTCCTCAACGGAGGCGTCGGTTCTACTATCTAACATGATTGCCATCATCACCACTGCGAAAAACATATGGCAACTCCAAAGCACTCTGACAATGCGATCGACCAAGCCAATCACTCTGCAAAAACAGAAGCATCAGGGTTGATCGGGCCAGCGAAGAAAGCAATAGAACAAGGAGAAAAAGGGCCATGCAATACCATGCTGGCTGAAAGAACTATCATGAAACTCGGCCGAGAAGCTACCCGGCCTACCTGCCTGCACCTTCAAAGCAGCAGGCCACTGCTCAAGTACATGTCTCATCTTTGCGGTCGTGCAAAGTCAGGCGTCGCAGCAAGTGGCTCAGTATTCCTGATCATCAACCACCTCCTCAACGGAGGCATCGGTTCTACTATCTAACATGATTGCCATCATCGCCACTGCGACTCCAAGGTAGAGTCTCGCCAGATCGATCACGACGGTGCTTGGAGCCAAAGCTGTATGGAAATCTCCAGTTTCGTAGATGGCCCCAAGGGAAAGATAGAGGACTCTTTGAACAGCCTACATACAAAACAAAATCCCGCGCGGTGCCCCACGCACGGCCACGCACTGCGGGTTGGCTGGGAATTGATTCCCTCGGCCTATTTGGAAATGCATGTCACTGGGGACCTCTGAGTGGCACAAACTTTCGGGAAATGATTCCGGTCGCCACGGAGAGGTGGCATGTTCCGAATCCGACGGCCTGTGGGCTGAAGGTCGAAAGCTTGCGGCTTCATGTCCTCATGACTCACCCACGAGAAGGCCAAAGATTCGCCAGCAAAGGGAAACATCCCTCAGTCTCTCCACTGATGTGACTGCTGCTACTTCTTGGCATGTGGGCCTCTGGACATTGGATGCAACAAAAGCTAGGAAACGCTAAGAATATAACATGAGCTCTCATCAAACGCCACAAACTCGCACACCAACACACACAGTCACAAGCACAGACACAAAGACATACACTGACACAAAGACATACTCTGACACACACACACACAACACACACAAACACACACAAACACAAACACAAAAACAAACACAGCCACAAAGACATACCGTGACACACACACACACACAACACACACACACACAACACCACACCACACCACACCACACAACACAACAAAACGCAGCACAACACACAACACAACACACACACACAACACACACACACACAACGCACACACACTCACACACACAACACAAACACGCACACAACACACGCACACACAACACACACACACACAACACACAACACACACACAAGACACACACGCACACACAAACTCACACGAACACCAACACGCACTCGCACGCGCACGCGCGCGCGGTGCAAATTTGCCAATCCGTTCAAGCACCTGCATTCAGATTATGCTGCGTGTATTCGGCTGCTTCTTGCCATTCAAATGATCTAGAACGATGTTGGTCACTTGTGGTGCTTCCCTCAGTCCTTGCTGAGCAGGATGGCAAAGTTCACCTCCGTCCCAGGTGGGAACGTGCCGACCTGGGACGAAGCCAACGGAAATTTCAGCACTCAAGAGTGACGAGCCTCATCCTTGCAAGTTGCAACTAGGATGGTTCTGTGTAGAAGTCCGCTTGGAATTCATTGAATGCTTCCTTCGCAGCGTATTGTGTCGTGCCAATTCTGACAGAGCAGCACACAAGAATTTGTGGATGCGAGTTGGGCAGGTGCAAAAGATGATTCCGGGCAAGCCAGAACCAACGGTGCACATTCCCCACACAACTCGTTGGCAACATGTTGCCATGTCCAGGAATGTGCCTGCTTGGCATGTCCAGACTTGCCGTGAACCATGGGGCCATACTGTAGATAGATGACAAGCCGTTACTGCAAACAGGCTCAACCACGAGGGCTGTCTCAAGCTGACAAAGCAACACCATCTGCCAAGGAAGCTCGCAAAGCAAACAAGGACCTGTGTTCAAGCCTTGACCAAATAAGTCCAAGTACATGGACTTAAACTTGCTTGATTTATTGACTGTTTGGATTGTTTGCTTGTTTGCTTGCTTGTTTCTTTGCTGGCTTGCTGGCTTGCTGGCCTGCCTACCTGCCTGCCTGCCTGCCTGCCTGCCTGCCTGCTTGCTTGCTTGCTTGCTTGCTTGCTTGTCTTGCCTGCTGGCTTGCTTGTTAGTTAGTTTGTTTGTTTGTTTGTGCTGTTCTTTTTATGTGTGTTGGTGTTTTGATTGTTTGGTGTTTTTTTTGTTGTGTGTGTGTGTTTGTTTATGTGCTTGTTTGTGTGTTTTTTGTGTGCATTTGTTGCTTCTCCGCTGATGGCTTGCCTTGTTGGACAAAACACGGCCTCAGGGCCATTTCTTGGGGCTTGCTTGGGACTGAGGGCACACTCTTCCCGATGCTGCGAGGACGTGGCCCAATAGAACAAAACGAAAACAAGAGCAAGCAAGCAAACACGCAAACAAAGAAACAAACAAACAAACAAGCCAGCAAGCAAGCAGCCAGGCAAGCAAACAAACAAGCCAGCCAACGTGCCAGCATTCTGGCGAGAAAAAAAAAAAAAACAAGCAATGAAACAAGCGTGGCAACTAATGGCAACTGCCACTTTCTCAAACATTCCTGTAACATCTCTCTGCCGATTGGAGCTCCCCTTCATGCCTGGTTCTTGTGCACGTACACGTCGTTGCCAAAAACTGCCTAGCGCTATGTGAGTGGAACAGCACCCAGGCATTGAAACAAGCAACCTCATTTAAGCATGACATGGCAAATATCTCATCTAGCCACTATCTCATCTAGCCTTACTACCAGCTCTGTTGTAGATGCAGGCATAGTCCCGAAGAATCAAAACCTGTCCCTCAAACACAAAGAAGCAAGGGAGACTAAACATGAACATGGCATGGCTTGCCTCTTTCAAAAGGTCAGATCGCACCAAACCTCATTCGCCTCAGGCCGCGGTCAAACCCTTCGGCTCAGGCCTTCAGCTCGGGGCAATCGATGAAGCCCAGGCCAGTGGCCGGGACTTGCATGATCCTGCCCGTCCTTGGCACTTCACAAGTCATGGTGCGGATCATGTGATCATCCCCCCGCCAAACCTCCCCGGTGGTGGTTTTGGATAACTGAACTTCTGACCGCGCGAAGGATTACCACAGATACCAATAGGCTTGCCCTGCTCTCCCTGGTTCAACTTTGGCCAGCTCCTGCAGACCTGGCAACGATAAGGATACAGAGTTCCCAGAAGCAACACAGTTTTTGCATATTGTTCCCCTTCAAACCTATCCTGGCTGCGAGGATCCTGGCTGCGAGGGGAGGAATGGGACAGGAACAAGGGACAAGGGCCGGAACGTTGCATGGAGAATGGAATTGCGGCCTATCCAACTTGCTCCTCAAAGGCATGCGTGTGGTGGCAGTCAACTAAACAGGCTTTAGCTTTCCTTGCTTTGGCGAAGCAACCTATTTGGCGGTGGCCGCTCTGGCGCGCGTCCCAAGGTCCCAGCGCTCGTCTCTTGATCAGCGAATCTGCTGGAGCGTAGGTCAGATCCTCGGGCAGAGGCAAGAAAGCCCAACCCGGAGTCAGAGGTCACGAACAAAAAGACAAGCTCAGTCCTTTCCTTATCTTTGTCTCGCCATCAGAATTCTTTTGTAGGAGCTCTTGGGATTCAAGAACCTGTTATCCTTGGCGAGCCACAAATCAAGGGTTAACCGATGGTGGCGAGGGATGGACAGGTGATTTCCTTCGTTCCCGCTCCCTTTAGTCGCTCTCACCTGTCATTCTTTATCCACATCCCTCTACAAATTACTTTAGCATGTGGATGTGGCCAAATAATTATGGTAAAATGCTTTTATGGAATTATGGCTGACGAGTGACGGTAGGAAAGGAGGAAGGTGGATCCAAGGGAAAGAGAACCACCTCCCCATCCGTTCCATGCCTTCGTCACCTCACTCAAGACTCATCAGAGCGGTGAGGAATGAGCCAGCGGATGGTGAGCGGGAAGGAGAAAATAGAATGGGATGACTTCTTCCTTGTCATCTCATTCCCTTTCTCTTTAACCGTTCATTCTTCACTCAACCTTCATTCTACCTCCATTTTCAGGGATTTTGAGGAGGTAGAAGTGAGTGAGTAATCCTAGCGGCGCTCCTGGGCATGCTGCGGACCATCCACTGCCAGTCCGGGGCGAGCTCATTTCACCATGTTAAATGAAAGAGGCAAGGTCATGGCAACCGCGCACGATGATAAGCCGCTGGCCGTCTAGATTCTAGATGCGGGTTATTGCGGGTGCGTCTGTTTTGAGACCCCGACAATGCCGGTTGTCCTTTTGGCTTTCCGTTTAAAGCCGCCCCATTTGGGGGGGGGTTGCCCTGAAGGACATACCCACGCGTTTCCAGTCATCACCGTCAATGCCCAGAAAACGATTTTCTCTCATGGATGGTTCTGAGGAACCTGCCGGCACTGCTCCATTGACAACGCCAGGAGCTAGCTCGGGTCTTCTTTGGAGTGTTTCGGTGATGACCTCGGATCGCTGCGCAAAGGCTCAGCTGAGCTATGGCTGGTCAAAAGGTCTGCTTTGAGCAACTGAGAACTACATTGAAACTTTCTATGCAACAATAGAATTGGAAGAGACGTATGCCACTTCCTGTAGATGCGACAGGGGTGCATAAACCATGTGTTAGAATGTGTTAGACAGTCTGCCATGGCAAATCACAGCGTACACCAACAGCTCAAGTGGGCAAAGCAGGTACGACTATAGCTCGCCCTTTGAAACTGTTTGATCTCAGAACACATGTGCTGAGCAAGAAAATGAATTGGGCAAGCGTGAACCTGGTTTCCAACGTTCAACATGGAAGTACAAAAATCTAGAAGACTGTCTTCTTGGGAAGAGCCGAAAACAGAGTTGCCACAGCTCTGTGTCAAGCAACTTTGATTCATTTGTGGCTGCGTGCCAACCAAATGGGGCTTTCTTTCAGTGGACCTTTTTCCCAACGCTGTGCGACCCCTATCACGGCAAGGACCAAACATGACTAAGGCCGCCCACACGGGGGGGCCTGAGCTAGTCCTGGGGCCCACGCTGTGATCAGCGAGGTGTCATCGAGGGCAGCCAAGGCTTGTAGCAGGGCCCTCGATCCGGGGGCAAAAGCAAATACCCGACCATGATCCACTCGCTTGAATAGACTTGACCTTGCTTCATTAAAATGCAAATCGCGCATGGAAGAGCACCATGAAGATCACAACTGTTCAGCCCAAAGGGACCCCGCCTGCTACCGTGAGTGAATGATACCAGACAGGCGCTTGGAAGCAATGCCGATGGAAGCCTTTGCGAAGCGTACGAGCCATGTGTCTTTCAGTTTCGCCAGCACACCACCGGCAAAAGCCCGCCCCATCTGTCCACTGGGGCAGCCCGCTGAGGGTCCATGGCAACCTGCCGATGGCTGGGATCCCCAGCCGAATGGCTCAATGAAACTCCCAGGAACCTGAACTTGAGCAAAGGGACCTTCACCCATGAGTGTTCATGGGTCTGGAGCATTTGTCTGGAGACATGGGAGTTGTGTGCTGATATGTGCTGATGTTTAGAAGCACTAAGCTGCTCAAAAAATGGCTGGCCCCGTTGGGATGCAGTGTGGCAGAGACCAAGTTCTTGCCCGTGTACATCAGCACTCTTGGTCTCCCAAGCGCTCAACAGCCCAGCAAACAGCACAGCATCGTCAAGAAGTTGAATACCGTATGCGACGTAGAAAACGTCAATGCGAGCAAATTCAGCAGCAAATAAATAACGATGCTCCTTAGCTTTGTACCTTGCCCGGTGTGTTATAGATCTTGCTGATACCCTTCTTCGCATGTCTGCGTTCATGGTGCTTTCATTCTCATGGTACTTTTATGGGCAAGTGCAGGTGCCACAATTCAACGCCCCAATGGACTGTGCATCGATTTCTCAAGTTGGGCGTCAGAAAGCAGATTCCGCATGGGAAGCGATTTAGAAAGACAACCTTGCTGCCAAAAGGGGCAAGTGCCTCAGGAACTGCAATGCTTCAAGATGCTGAGACCGAACACAAGAGTGATACCTCTGATCCAAACATGTTGATGGTCTGCCAACTGGATGATCACTAACGATACTAAAGCGTCCATGTGTGTTGACTCAGATGATGCAATCTCGAGTCCCAACAACCAGTCGAGGATGGTTGAAGGAAGGCAAGCTCCTACTGCCACGAATCCTGCACCTTTCCCTCGGCCCCGGCCTTGAACAAAACGTATTCGATCACTCCCCTCTACGCGTCCGTCGCTACTAACATGGTCTCGAGTGAAGGCAGCCTCACTTACCTTCACCTTCAGCACATACGCAACACAAAAGCAATCAAAGTCACGAGAGACGTTCGCATGAACTCTTCAACTTTTTGTGGCAAGGGTTATCAGCTCCCGTTCCCATCTTTCATGTCGGATGACCTAGCACATAATCACCCAACTTGCAATGACCGCTGGCAATCGCGGACTGATCGACAAGGCACGGAAGCAAACATCATGTCCTTGGGTGCAATGATTGAGCTAATCTGTACTGATCAACCTGCAGTTGTGGTTCGAAAGTTTCCTCGCTGGGCATTTGAACAAGAGCGCCAGCAGCTCTCTTGTTTCGTGAAGGATGAAAAAAGTGTATCGTTCGGAATCTCTGTTACCTGCCCCTGAAGTGCGAAAACAATATCAAGTGCCCTGGCAAGAAACACAATGTGCTGTGCGCTGCTTGCGGACTCCTTGTGGACACGTGTGGATCTCCCGGTGCCCTTGCCGCGGTTCTCGGTCGGTTTTCTCTCTGCAAACCAGCGCGCCGTTGAGGTTCTGCAGCCTCATCCGGTTGGCCAAACAGTCCTGGACAGGGTGGCCTTTCTCGTTTCAGTGTGTCCAAAAACAGGCGACCCTTCTTGATGGGTTCTCAAAGGAAAACAAAGGCAAATCCTGCTGTGCGAGGAGGAGCACCTTTTTTTTGGACGCTCACATACTCTGCATACAAAGTACAGTAGTTGTGAAAGGGTTTGATCATCCATACCAGGGACAACACAGCCCCTCATGTGTCCCTTGGCTGGGAGGTCTACCTCTTAATGTAGGTGCTTCAGCCTGCTCCACGCAGGCGATGTTTCCGTGTTTAAACAATGCGTATCAAGTGGCCTTTCTTATTCCCTACCCTCTATCCGACAAACATGGAACCTGGCGTTCGGGGGGTCCTGGTTTGGACCCCCGAACGTTAGGTTCCATGATGTTCTATGTTAACCGGTGGAGGGGGGGGGGTATCTGCTGTTTGCAAGTGCACGTATCAACCGTTGGAAGTGCTTAACATGGCGCTGCGAATTTCCAGGGGAGCCCTATGAGCCATGGGCAACAGAAGTCTTGACGGGCGGATCCCAACATCCTTCAAAGCGACATCCTCAAATGTTTGTTTTTTATTATTATTATTATTTTTTTTTTTTTTTTGGGGGGGGGGGTGATCAAATGCCGCAGGTAGCTTCTCCAATTTCGTGGGAAATATCATCTGTTCAGTCTTAGTGGTTTTCCCATCAACGGTCATCCCATGTAAAGGACATTTTGATCAACCCCTTTAAACCCCGACCCTCAAGATGTGGCCATGGGTCAAAATCCCGTACCCCCAGTATCCCAATCCCAACTAAAATGGACTAAAATAGGTGGGGCACCTACCCCAAAATGGTACCATTGGTTTTGACCCACAGCCATGTTGTCGGACCCATGTCCGACCTCACAACGCCCGCCTGGAGCGGCAGCGCACTCTCCAGCTGCCGGCCATCCTCGCTGAGGCAGTGGCTGCAGGCCAGCACCGCCGGGGAGCCCTGGGACACCCGGCAGCCCTGGCAGCTCTGCTGGTACTCGCCGCCGGGCAGGTGCTCCGCATTCGGGACCTGCACAAAAAAAAACAAGGCAGAACCATGAACAAAACAACCTGCACGTGGACAGGCCGTCGGCAATCGAACACTTCCTGGAAGTCCTCGAAGATCGTGCGAAGACAAGGAAAAACTGTCAAGCCCAGCAAAAGCCGCCCGAAAGCCCAACTCATCTTAGATACTCAAACTGCGGAAATGGGTAAATCACCCCCCCCATATGCTCCCAGGTGGAATTCCCATCCAAGGCCCCCGCCCCTAGGCACGTCAGCCTGCCCTCAACGTTGTGCAGCTCCGCTGGTGCCTTGCACCGGGAGACCTGATGACAGCGCGGTGGGAAGAAAGGCTACGCTGATCCGAGGCTAAAGGAAAGCTCGCGGTTCAGTGGCCTCAAAGATGCGGTTGAGCAACCTTTGTAGACAATCCTTTGAAGCTTGGAATGTGAATTTTAGTGGCTGTCCACAAAACAATTGTCTTCATCGAGTCTCAATGCTTGGGAAAACTTCCCAAGCTGCTGACATGCAAGGAATCAGAGAAATGAAGCAATACTTTCAAAGAGACCCCAATTCACACGTGCAACCCTGAGGCAACATGACGAAACCAACGTTTCAAAACGCAAGCTTTCAAAACAAAGGCATCCCCAAAAAGAATGGTGGCTTTCCCCAAAGCGAAAGGTACCCAGAAAAAATAAATCACAAACCCCAGTGAAGGAGGCCCAAACGGATTTCCCCAGTGAAGCCCGTGCCTGGTAAGAGGAGCGACGCTGCTGGCCGGAGGATTGAGAGCAACTGCAGCTGAGCTCATCCTTTTGCTGCCTGCACTCCCCACAGCTCCTGGCTATGGTTCTGGCAATGCCCTTGTGTCCACATTGAACCCACCAGAGGCTCCAAAGGAAAAATAAAAATCGTTCGAACCAGGACCCTTCAGTCTGGTTCCATGTTAGACAGGACGGCATACCATGGTAATCTCCCAGGTGAGTCGTGTATAAGGCAGGGCTTCCGTGTCGAGTACGAAGCGAGGGGTACAGCCGCAAATACTGTGGGAGGAAGAAAGTATTTCGCTGCTGTGGTGAACATGTCTTCGGACCTAGCGCGGCCGCTGTACAAACGTCATGTTGCTTGCGTGGTGAATCAAGAATCGGGTTGCTCAAACAAAGATTGAAATAAAGCAAAACAGTGAATGTGACCTGAGAGCCTCTAAGGCAAAGGGTTGAGCCCAACGCGACTGTTGCCCGGGTGTTGCGGCATTTTGCAGGTGCTTGCACTACGTGCCAAACTGCGGCATTTTGAAGGGTGCGGCATGTCGTGCCTAACTTTAGGAGGATAAAACAAATCCGCACAGCTCTTATCTTCAGACATGGCGGGCCAATTTCCAGTTGTGTTATGTCAAAATTATGTTGAAGCAAATCAATGTGCAGAAAGTCGCGTCACTCAAGTCTTGAAGATGTCTAAGGAGAACGGGTGCGCCCAAAGCCCAAGAGGAAAAGCCTATGCCCTGGTGTTACATTCAGTTCTAAGCAGCATGTGACATAAGTACTGCATCTCACGCGCAGTCGGGAGAAATGGACTTCATAGCCATTTATAAAGCTTGGAACAAAGCACTGACAGCTGTTGGAACGCTCAGGCTGACCCAAGTCACAATGTTGCGGGAGCCAAATCTGCAAGCCCTTCTGCTCCCTGCACCAAGCAACATCAAGTTTGGGGAGGTTGTGCGCCGGACCTGTGACCCAGGACCCAGTGCGGCTAGAAATTCTACCAATACCCGTCTGTGCCATCAAACCCCTTCTCCGCATTCGTCTTTCATCACCCGGTGTGGCCAACAACATGGCATAGCTCAGTCAAACAAACGGAGAAGGCATGCCTCCGCTCCTTCTGTATGGCCCATCGAGGCCGCCTGCACACACCAGCGTCCCATCCTGGTGTGCGCAACGTTGGAAAGCCCTCAGGGTTTGGCCAGCCCCGTATTCAAACATGTACCGCCATCGTTCAAACCTCCTTGTGGATTTTCCTTCAAAGGGAACCGGTGGGGGGGGGGGGGGGAGGGGGTTTTGTTGTAACGGAAAAAAGACCCAAACCTGTCGACCCCAGAGAAAAGTCCGTGAGACCGTGAAGGTGCCATCTCTTGACTCCAAGGGAACAAAATTCCAAAGGTCCCTTCCTGGTTCTCGAGCTCTCCCTCGCAGGGTGGAGAAGAGGCTTCCACCTGGCGCCCGTCGGCCTTGGAGCAGAGAGCGCACACCACCAGCTCCGCAGACACCTGTCGGAAGGTCGATTCGTTGCCCCTCAGCTTCTGGGTTTGAATTGGTTGCCAGGCCATCCCAGTAGTTTCAGCGACTCCCCAAACCAGCAAGCAAGGCTTACCTTGAAGGATGGCAAAAAAGGGAACGGACAAAGACTAAAGATGAAGGGGCACGACGTACTCCAATGGCAAAAAGGCAGACTGTAGAGTTGTTTGTGTCATGCTCAGGCTCAGCAGAGCTGCAGCTGCAGCAAACGCTGCAGACTGTGTCTTGTTGTCAATTAAGCACATGGTTCAAGCGGGGTGCGGCTGAATTCCAGTGCTGCTCGAAGGCCCTCGCTAGGCCGCGCAAGGCATTCATGGCAAGGCGGTCGCGGGGCACTGCTGACACGCTTGAAACTCGCGGCATTCATGCTGAGGAGGGCATTAACTTAATCAATGCCACTGACGTCGTGCTTTAATTAGGATTGAACCCCCGCGCCCCCCTCCCCCCTCCCCCAGAGGGCGCCTTGCAGCCCTGACAGGATGCTAGGTACTTGCCCTCCGGCACCTCCGCCGAGTGGATCAAGCCCCGGCAGCTGAGCACCCCGTCCTGGCGCGAGCCATAGGCTTGGTCGGCAACCTGTCCCCCAACTGGAACTGGACTGGACGGTAAGCCCAAATGACACGCGCCCATGCAGGCAATGACCGAACCCCCCAACAAAGATGCTTTGAACTTGCGAGGGCTAAAGTCAAGCTGGCGAGTGGGGGGGTCAAAGACTACAGGTTGGAGCGAAATTCCTCACATGCCAGCATCAAGCAGGCCGCCGGCCAAAGGAGCCAATATCGTTCTCTCCAGGGCCAGTCATTGTCACGAGCCGAACGAAAAGCACTCAGACGGGTGACATGAAGCAGGCTTTGACATGTCTAACAACTTCAGCACTCCTACTGTGTGACTACCTGTCAGGTTCCACGCGTCAATGACTTTGTATACCACCCTCTCGAAAACCATCCCCTCGTGAAAACCATGGGGGGTCCTTCTTCAAGCCGGTCTCTGTTTTCACCACCTGGAGCCCCAAAGCACTGCTTTCTTTCTGTCCGGAGGCTTTGCCCGAAAAAGATGGTCATACGCCCAAATACGTTTTTTCTTCGCTTGTTTTTCAATACTCTATCGACAAAATACGGGTTTTATAGCCAAGCACCGGTCAACTCAGGCGAATGACCAAAAAAAAGCCACCTCACGGGTAACCACGGGCCCACTACGTCTTTTCACCGGAAACAAAAAAAAAGACAAAAGCAAAACTTGGTGCCGTTTCGGGGGCCCCATCCACCGGGTGTGTGGAACCGCCTGGTTCTCCAGCATCCCGGGCTCGGGGCAGCGCCGCAGCTCGAAGGCGCTGCGACGGTTGCGGCCCCCGGCGGTGGCGCAGTGGCTGCACCGCAGAACCCCCTCCGCGGAGCTGCAGCCGCGGCAGGACTGGCGGTACCCGCCTGAAACAAAAACCAACATACACCTGGTTGTGGACACGCCCGTTTTTTCATGGCTGCACTTTTCAACCAAGGACTATGCAAAAACTGGGGGAGGAGGGCGTTGCTGTGGAACCGTTACTGTAATTTCATGCGGTACATTCCATGAGAAAGCTCCAGCATGCATCAACAGACCTCAAGAACTTTTAACTCGGCAACCGTAGCCCAACACTCCCATCCCTAGCATCACCCCACCCGATTTCATGCTGGTCTGCCACAGTAAGCGGGCATGAGTTCATGGCACTTCCAATTTGCCGCCAGTTTAGTCCAGAATAGCCCGTTTAGTTGCTTGGGGCTGGAGCATGGGAAACTTTCCTCTGCACTAGGGATTTGGTTGGCTTGGGGCTTGGGGTTAGCTTGGGTTCATGCAAGAAACGGCCACAAGACGGCTATGCCGCGGGAGCTTGCCTCTGGCTGAAGCGACTTCAATGTGCTGCCCGAAAACTTGCTGCTTTAGGCAAACGATCCAACACACAGTTCTTGTGTGAAACAAAACTCATCTCTGTCTTCCACCTGTTGGAAGATCGTGCATTAGGCAAGTTTCGCAAATGATGACAAATACGTAAATTGAATCTTCCTACATCAAGAACAAAAACTGCCGTGTGTGTGTGTGTGTGTGCTGAGCAACAGGCTCTTCTCCAAGCAGACTCTTCAAGAGCCTCAGAGAGCTTGATAAGGTTTGGTCGAAGGCACAAGATAGGGCTAGCAGCTAGGGGTGCTCCAAAGAACGCTCTGAAAGCGACCCCGACTTACTGGATCCAGAAGGGAGACGCGTCCAGTCGACCGAATTTCTACCGTCGCCACGCCTTCCGGGATGTCTGGCTCATTGGGCTTGGGCTCGCACTCCAACCTCCCCTGGATGTTGTTGACCTCGCTGGCAAAGCAGTCGGCCCACGTTCGACTATGGCAGCTGCGTGACTGTTCTTGTTTCTCCTTATTTTGTTCTGTTTAACCTACAGGAACCAGCCCGCGCGTTGACAGTCTCCCATCTTCTGGCCCTTGATTTCAGGGGTCCCAGAACTTGGGTCCGCACGTGAAGCGGGCACTCATCCAGGTCAAGCCAGGAGGGCATGGAGGGCGAGCCCGGCAGCCGGCAATGGCTGCAGACCAGGCGCCCAGCCGAAGCGGGGCGAGGCTCCAGCGAGCAGCCGCGGCAGGAGTCTAGGTAACTTCCCTCCGGCAGGTTGGGCCCATTGGGCGCGGGCTTGCTGGCCTGCTGCCGCTGGCACCGCTCTTCGTAGGCCTGAAGTCGCACGACTCGAGATATGCTCAAAATGTGGTGGGAAAACCTGCAGACGGAGAAAACCGGTCAGTCCACCTCGGCTTTTGTTGGCAATTTTGTGAGTTCCCCATGTCCCCTTCCATATTCACAACAAATGACCGAAGTTGTTCTGAAGCTTCATAAATGTCACACTCACATTTGCCTGTTAGCGCACCATGTCCCCTACCTCAAGGCAGGTGGTGGGGGCTTCCTAATTCAATTTACATGTTCCCTACAATGAGAACAATATCTTCAATGGGGTTGGGCATAGCATACCCAACGCCGAAACTGCTGGCCTCCTGGTACTCCAAAGCCTCTTGGGCCGTGGTCTTGTTGTTGAACCTAAGCAGAGCGGATCTGGAGATTCTTGATGCTAGGGTTTAACCCCTTAAACAAGGGATGTTCACAAGGCGCGGGGAAAAGAAGAAAGGGTTGAGCTGGCCCCATTATTTTACCATGTTCAAAGTCGCCCCCGTGGTGGGGTACAGGGCAAACAAACCCCACTTCTGTCTTTTTGGTAACCCCCAGAAACAGTCAAAAGAATGACTTTTTTCATGGAATGCTGTGGATGGACGAAATCCTGCACCACTTGGAAACCATGACAAGCCAGTGATGGCTGGTATTTACGGGGAACCAACATTCCAGGGTTTCTTTGCTGGTGCGAAATGGATTTCGTCCATCCACCGTATCTCAGATGCCCAGTGGCCATGGGAAAAAAAGGGGCACTTTTTTGTTGTTGGTTGAGTTTCAAGGCACACCCTTCCCAAAAAAGAGGAGAAAACACACCAAAATACGGGGCACCACTGGGCAACTGGGGTAATTACGTCTCGGTCGCTGGGTCCCGGACAGCTCCAGGAGCTCCGGCGGGTACTGCCCCGGGCAGAACCAGCCGCCCGCGTCGCAGCGCCGATTCCGGGGATCCCCCGCCCAGGCGCGGGAGCCAGACGACACCTCCAGCACCCGCGCGATGCGCACCCGCCGGTTGGCGCTCACGTAGACCTCCTGGAAAAGACGAGAGAGGCAAAAAGCCAATGGGAAAAGCCAAGGGAATATGCGTTAAAATATGTTGCTTTATTTTTTTGTGGTTTTAAAGCAAGAGTGTACACACATATCAGCCAAGGAGAAAAACAACCAAACACATGATTCTGTGCGCATAGCGATGCACTCGCTTGTTTGCTCCGAGTTCTCCAGGCATTTCAAGACATGCAGAGTATTACTCTCGCCCGCGGTTGGGACGAATTCTTGGCCAACCGTTGAGATTGCTTTAAGCTACTCAAACTGCAAGCACCTGTATACACTGCCACCAGCTCTACTTGACAAGCCCTGTACACGAGAGCCAGGTGGTCAGCAAATCGCACGAGCCATTGGCCAAGTGCCTTTGAAAACTCGCTGGAGGTTTGGGATGTTGGGTCACATAGCTCCACTTTTTGAAAACACCGGAGCCAACCCTGATCTGTTCAAGAGTTGACAAAAGGTGAATCCCTGCGGGATTAACACAATGTGGCGACCCATGAGATTCAGACCTGCGCCTGCACTGCGGATACCAGCAGGTTTCTAGGTGCAAAACACTCAATCGATAGGGGCAACAATGCGACGCATTGGATCGCATTTACCGCATCACATGCCTCCCACATCAGAGCTCACTCTCGGAGGCTGGATTCTCCGGATCCGATTCTTCCAGCTCCTTCACATCCTGGCGGCCCGGGTAGAGGGCAGCCTGGAATTTGGCCCGGTCCAACTCCCCCTCCATGATGGCCACCACCACTGCAGCAATGGAGTTGCCGCAGATGTTGGTCAGCGCCCGGCACTCGGACATGAACTTGTCGATGCCCAGCACCATGGCCATGCCAGGGACCAGCTCTGGATGGATCACGCCCAAGGTGGCCGCCAAGGTGATGAAGCCGGCGCCCGTGACCCCGGCTGCACCCTTGGAGGTGAGCATCGCCACCACCAGGACCTTCAGCTTCTCCGCCAGGGTCAGCTGCACGCCCATGGCCTGGCTGATGAAGAGCGTGGTGAGCGTCATGTAGATGTTGGTGCCGTCCAGGTTGAAGGAGTAGCCCAGGGGTACCACCAGGCCGACCACGGGCTTGGAGATGCCCGCGGCCTCCAGCTTCTGCATCAGCGACGGAAGGGCGCTCTCAGAGGAGCTGGTGGCGAGCACCAGCAGCAGCTCCGACTTGATGTAGAAGAGGAACCGGAAGATGTTGAAGCGACAAACGAGGCACACCGTGCCCAGCACCACGAGGACGAAACAAATGGAGGTCACGTAATTCGTGGCCACCAGGCCCAGCAAGTTCTGCAGTGTGCTGATGCCGTACTTCCCCACCGTGAAGGCCATGGCGCCAAAGGCGCCGAACGGGGCAAAGCGCATGATAATGCCCACCACACCGAACATGGCGTGCGCAACTTGGTCCACCAGCTTGTGCAAAACCTCCACCTTGTCTCCCTGGCCAATCAAAGCGAAGCCAAAGAGCAGGGAGAAGAAGAGCACTTGCAGGATTTCGCCCTCAGAGAAGGCGCCCACCACAGTAGGAGGGATGATATTCGACACAAAGTCCAAGGTGGAATGACCCTCGCCTTCCTTCCTATACCTCTCAGCCACAGCTGGGTCGATCTGCCCATTCACGCCGTTGCCTGGCTGCACCAGCTCCGCTGCCAGCAAGCCGACCAGCAGCGCTATGGAGGAGATCACCTCGAAGTACAAAATGGCGAGCAGAGCCACGCGCCCCACCTTGGCGGCGTCCGCCACGTGGGCGATGCCGCTGACCACCGTGCAGAAGATGATGGGGGCAATGACCATCTTCACCATCTTCACAAAGAGCTTGCCCATGGCCTCGATCCAGGGATCGCTGGCCACCTCCGGGGCCAGCCACCCAAGCAAGATCCCAACCACAATGGCCACCAAGACCTGGGCATAGAGGGGGAATCTGCAAGCACAGCGCAATGCGCGCACGGGCTGCGACACGGGAGCACTGTGCTTGATGGAGCTCTCCTCCTCCGTGATCTCCGTCATCTCCGTGTTGACTGCCGCCATGGCTGGAGCAGCTAGGACGCTACAGACGTGGGTGACTCGATATTCTACAATGCACATGCAGGTAATGTTTCGGTTTCGATGACTTCCCCAAACTCGGCAGCACTTTGAATTCAGAGGCACACCGGTCCTGGAAGAATTGTCCCTCCAACTTGGCGCGGCACAAGCTGTACACCAATGACTGCCCCATCATCTGGCTGGGCTTGCCGTCTGGGAAGACCCCATAGTCGTCGCAGTCCTGCGATCACAACATCCCACCCCACACACACACTCACACACAAACAAACAAACACAGACACACAGACACACGGAGACACACACCCACGCGGACACACGGACACACGGAGACACACGGAGATACACACACACACACACACACACACACACACACACTTCAATCGGCATTCGCCGTTTCTCCCGAGGTCCTCTTCCGCGCAGTGCCCAGGGTACACCGAATTGGCGATGCGCGCCATGTGCTTTGACTTCCCCACGTCATCCTTCCCACCCCCGCCCGCCCAGACCTCAGCTGCGCGCCTGCCAACAAAAGGTTCAACTGTTGGACGGTGTCCAAACATGGTTCTGAGGGGAAATTATGAGGAAATACAAGTGATCATGATATGCATAATTGGTTTTTGGGCGGTATGTTGCTTGAAACATCCTCAAACAGCTTCGCATGATCCTACTGTGCTGCGCCATGGTGATCAGTGCGTTGATCACGTGCTTGCCTCACCCTGGAACTTCTGGCTGCTTCCTTGTCCCCACTTGGATCAGTAGCCTCGAACCTCTCCAAGATCTGAGAAAGCTACGCGTTCCAACCAAAAAAACGATCCGATCGGGACCATCCACCGCCAAGGCACCAGCACATAATCCGCCAGGTGCCTCGCAATCTTGTGCGCCTCCGGGATGGGAGATGACAGGCACAGACCCAGCAAGGCGATGTGTTCATGGTTCCAAGTGTTGCCGTCCGCCAGTGTGGTGCGGTTTGCAATGCCTGCGATCTGGTACCCATAGTCCCACCAGGCCATGATGCGAGCGTCCTCCGGCGTGTTCTCCCTCAGCCAGACATACCTGAGCAGGTGAACCAAGCAGGGCAATATGTCACATGTTGATAAGGGAAAACTACCGATTTCAAACCAAGTCTGGAATCCAAGCAGAAACAAGGAAACAAACGCGCATGTTTATATGTTTGTCAAAGCTGCGCCTGCCGGTAGTCGTCAATCAGCGCACCATTCCTGGCCTTCGTGACTATCTGCGGGTGAGACAAGCTCCATCGCGCCTGACAAGTGGCTCTCAGGATGCAAAAAGGCAAGGCTCACACATGCACAAACCTCCTGGGATAGCGGTTCCCTTCATAGGCATCCGACGAGTTTCCTTTTATCATTGAACTCCTGCAATCCGAATCTTTGTATATATCTGTTGAGTGGGTCGACGGAAAGCATGCTTAAGCACATCAGCCACTTCTGTCATCGCTCCCTTGAAAGAAGCAAAGAGCCCTGGGCGAATGGATGCAGTGCCGCCTGTAGAAGTCAACATGGCTCTCTCGCACACGACCAAAACGATGGACTTGAGCACAGATTTTGGAATGGTTTGCTTCCAAGTTTAACCCTCAACGGTGCACTGAGGGTGCCCTCTTTGGGTGCCTCAAGCGAGACACAAGGAAACCGGCCATTTGGAGGGGACTTCCAATTTAAGACAAAACCACGCTTTGGTTGTCTTCCTCAGGACTTGGAAACGGAAACGAGACGTACATTCATTGATGTTGAGACAGGCCTTAGGTTTAGGGCCAGCACCTCAGAAGACGTCTCCTTAAAAATGGTAGGTTTCCCTCTTGCAATGGTTTTCTCAAGGAGAAAACCCTGTACCCCCCAAAAAGCACGCCCCTGAGGGTTGATCAATATGCCTGCCCCCAAATGGCCATGCCCCCTTCTCCCATGTCCTTTGAGAAGTCAAAAATCCTTTAGTGGGCTTCCCCTATGGTCTTTGTTCGTCCAGTCCCACAAAGCATGGTCATCCCATGTAACGGACCTTTTCATCAACCCCAAGTGGCTGTGTCTTTCCTGCGGGCACCCTTTTTCAGATGTTTTCAAAAGGAACCAAAGGACCACCGACTTTTGGAGGCTCCGATTCCCATCACATGAGCCCAAGTTCGACTTCTCGCCTTGTCGTGGCAAAAGTCTAGGAACTCCTCCACCCGCGGTCGCAGCGCCAAGGCCAGCGATCCCAGCGCCGTCACTTTGGCCAAACGCACTGGGCTGCTGAAAGGCGCCTGGCCGCATCAGCTTCGAACGTGACGCCAGGAAAGTTTGCAGACGCTATGACTCGTAGGGGTCCGCGTTTCTTGAGGAAACCCCCCTATACTTTTGGTGTTTCTGTTTTTTTTCCTAGGGAAACCAAAAGGATAACCACCAGTTACCCAAATATAGGAGGTCGATTCATCGCAACGAAATTGCAAATAGAGCCAGCCCGGTCAAACAGGACCAGACCAGTCAATTTTCAACTACACAGTAGAGCCGTTGACCGCCTGATCAATGGCCTGACGGACTGTGAAAAGTTACCAGTCATTGCCACCCTCCCTGTCCTGTCGTGTCACGTGCACAGTTGCACTCTGCCATGTGTCGCGTTTTGCATCAAGCCCACTTCTGCAGCGAGTTCCAACCCAAGGATGCAACACCAACTGCGTTTGACTGGAGGTCATCATTCCAATCTCAAAGTCAGAACCTGGTTGTTGGCAACCCTGGAGAAGGGAACACCCTGCCTAAAACTGACAAAAACTCATAACATGGAAACCTGGATCATACCGAGCCCCACTCCCCACATGCTACTAGCCTTTTCTGTTGGAGACCCATGTCTTGGGCCCAAAAAGATTGGACGCCCAGAAATGACCAGGGCGGCTTCGGAGTCTCCGACCTTCGATTGGTCCGGGTCGATGGCCGCCACGGCGCAGTCGAAGGCTCGGCCCAGGAAGCTGCCGGTGAGGGCCGACCCGGGCAGTGCCAGGAGGATGATGAGCCGCTTCCTGAGAAACCGAAAGGAGGGACTCCTACGAAAAAAAGGCAGTTGGCCAGGAAACCAAACGAACAAACCAGCAAATTAACAAAACCAACGAACGAAGGTACCAACAAACAAACAAACAAACAAACAAACAAACAAACAAAAAAAAAAAAAAAAAAAAAACAAACAAACAAACAACACACAAAAACAAACAAACAAACCAAACCAAACCAAACCAAAACCAAACCACGCCAAACACAAACAACCGAAAGACGTCATCAGACAACTTTCCTTGAAGCGACGGATCAAAGGATACATGACGTTTCTGCTGACAGAAAAGGCAACGAGTAATGTTGTTCAGAAACGATACCATACTGTCCCTTCCCGGCCATCCAACAAAGCCATCCCCATGCTGATGCCCTCCGCAGAGGGGACCATAGGACTTTGCGATGGGATTTTCTCTAAGACTCCAAGGTTAAAACATCTTGAGCAGCATGCCAAAACTAGAAACATATGTAGCTGATTTGTCTTGCCAGCTTCTTTTCAGTGCCCTCGATTCATTTGTTTGGTGCCATGATACATTTTGAAAATAAAGTCACTTTAGTCCTAAATCAAAGAGGTCACTTAAGCCATTTACAGGGCACTTAGACCCTGCCCAGCAGATCCCTCCCCAGTCCGGCCAAATCGAGCCGCAGCGACACGAGAATGCGAATGACACTCGCATGGAGCCGCAGCGACTTGACTGACACTGGCGGTAGTGGCCTTTTTAAGGGGTAAGTAACCTCGATTTGCACCCCCACTGACACTCAAATGACACGCTTTGACACCACAAAACGCCATGTTCGGGCCATTCTGGGTCGGCCCCAATCAAATGTGGCGGTTGTCACACTTCGACACGGGTAGCTGTTCGATTTCAACAGGATCCCAACCCCATCAAGCCAAAAAGGGCACTTAGCAAATGACTCAAAGGGTCACTTAGGGCACCGACACGGCCTTAAGTGCCCTTGATTCAAAAAACACCTCAAGTGCTCTTGGTTGAAGGGCAGTAGAATATGCCGGTGTGCTGGATTCACAAATAAGCATCGGTCTAGGAAAGGTTGCCCAATCAAAGAGCACAGAGAAAGTGCGCATTATTTGATCCATGAGATGGACCCCTCTGCACCTTCTGGGGGTCCATGAGCGAATGATCGACCTACCAACTTGAAGCAGCAGTCAAGAGATTGGCCTCGATTGATCAAACCTTGTGCGTGGCTCTCTTGTTATAAAATGTACATGGGCCCGCTTGCGTCATACGTCCGTCTTCCCGCGTGGTCAAGAAGCAGTGCCCTTGTGAAGCCTGCGCTTCTTGATTGGCAACGACACCGGCGAAGAGAAAGAAGGCCCATATCGAGTCCCAACATTGGTATGTGCCAAAACTGTTGGGGGGGTCCATTTTCGGCCACAATTCAATGGAAATAAAGCTGAAACCGGGCTTTTGGAGGGTTTCAACATAGGGGTTGATCAAAAGGTCATTTGCCTGACTAAATCACAACATGGGAATTCCAAAGTGGGCATTTTCCTGCACTACTCAAATCCAGCCCTACTAGGGGACCCTTTTGTACCTTCAATTCTCGGAGCTCCGAAAGTGCGTTTATTACTGCGAGTGTACTGCAAAGTTGCGACTTTCGCGCCGCGGCTGCGGGAGCGCGTTTGCTACGCGTGTACCACAAAGTTGCGACTTTCGAGCTGGGGCTCCTGGAGTGCGTTTCCTTTACCACGCGTGTACTACAAAGCGGGGCTCCGGGAGTCCGTTTCCTTTACTACGCGGGCTCCGAAAACGAACAGGGGACCCCCTATTAATAAAAGTGTGTTTCGCCGGGGGACCAGATTATTATTGGGGAGGCGGGGGGGGGGGGAACAGGATTATTGATCAACCCCCATATTTCTTTACGGCCTCCTTCAGCCCGTCCATCCGAGGCACATCTTTGAGGCGAAGAAGTAAGCCACCGCTGCCAGCAGCAGCAGGAAGATCCCAGCATCTCCTCGGCTTAAACCATTCGAATCCCATTTTGGCTTGCTTTTTGAGGGCACCTCTTCTTGGTCTAAATGGAAACCAAAGGCAAAATCACCATCAACCCAACTTAACCCCAACAACTGAAAGCCCTTCAAGCTCAGACCCCAGGAGGCTTTGTGCTGATGTTTGCGTGTGACTTGTTTGCGCCTCCAGCACATTCAATCGGAGATCATTCGATGCTAATAAAAGGCAGGGCGGCCACACGCCAGTGCACGGGCGGGAGTGTCTTAAGGAAAAACTGACTTCTGCTAGAAATCCTCGACAATCCTGACATGACACAAGTGATAGCGCTTTGGAGCCACATATCGGTGGTCCAAGCCTTCTTTCACATGGAGACTGGGGTCGGGGGTGCGGGCACAGCGCAGGTTTGTGCGCAAAACTGTTCGAAGCAGACAGAAGCAAACAAGGCGTGTAACTGTACAGAACCGAATGCCAAACTTGGATTTGGTGGCCGTCAAAATGCCAAGGCCACTTGCATTATTTTTGCCCGCCCAGCATCTGCGGGTGCCAGTGGCCGCCTGCTGCACCAGAACCAAAAGGCCCAGAGGTGCCACGTAGCACAGCTGGCCTAGGTAGTTCCAGTAGGCGTCTGGGCTCCTGCCGACGTGCGCAAAGCTGGGGGGGGGGGCATGACAGGTGCGTGGGGCGTAGTTGGAATGATTTGATTATTTGTTAGGAGAGCTGCAATGTGGTGCGGGGGCGGGGCACGGCTCCCTCTGTGTGCTTGCATCTGAGATACTTGCAATCAGCTGAGGAATGTAAACCACAAAAGTTGCAAGAAACTGAAGCACCGAAGCCACCAGCTTGACAACCGAGGCGTGCGCAAAGATGCATCGTAGCTCTGCATGATATTGTTTGCAAGGGCAGGGGTCATACAACCACCAAACAAAGACTCAAGAGGGCTTTTGCACAGTCCCCTAGCCCCTGCGCAATCCAAAGCACATATCCTGCACTTAGATTAACGGAGGGGGGGGAGACAGTCGCCTCAATGCTTGAATCTCTGCAACATACTTCAATACATGGATTCTGGAGTTCCAGGCCTCCCCACCGCCTCCGGCACATGTTCAACAACTGGAAGAAAGCAACCACGGTCACCACAGCGCAGTGACCACCCCTTGCCCCATCCCTGGCCCTTCGCTCCCAGGTTGGTGCTCCGCCACCGAGTCCACCAAGGGGTTCCCCGTCTTCGTGTGCTTCACGAAGAGGGCCCTCACCCGCACCGAGAAGGGGCTGAAGAGGCCTTCCGGAAACGAAAGCGCAAACTTGTTGTCAATTTGTACACTGCCTTGTCTTGGTCAACTTTGACCAGGGAGGGCGTTCAATGCTGCATGCCTCTGTTGGGGCGGAGGGTCGCATGAGGATGCAAAGGGGGGAGGGTCAACAAACAAACCATCCGCAAACCATCCGCCTAGCAACATATCCAGAGCAACTCCCTCCCTGCTGGGTCGAGACCGGCCATTCAACAGCTGACACATTACAGGCAGAGACGCGCCCCAAACAAGAGCAAACCTGCTGTGGCATCACTTCGTCCTTCCTTTACACAAACAAACTACAATGCCCCTGCCTTTCAATCTTGCAAACACATTCTCCCATTTTCACAGAGACTTTCAAAATGATGGGACCCTAGCTCTTCCCTTGAGGCTGCTTGACTCCACGCGCTTGTCTCTCGCGCTCCTCGAGGCACCTGACGGGTCCAGGAGGGCAACCACCAAGACTGCCAGCGCCCCCAGCGCCGCCAAGACCGCCGGGAGCTGCGGACCAAAGCGGGCGGCCAGGACTTTGTAGGCCTGGACCGGGAGAGTTTTCTTCCAGTTCTGTTCCAGGCGATGCACCAAAATCTGCGGACTCTCATATGTCCCTTTGAGGCGATGAAAAAAAAACCTGAGGACTCCCACGTGTCCCAAAGAACCCTCGGTCCCACGGATTCCCCCTGGGCAACACCCGCGTCGCCTGAAGCAACTGCAGCGCCAGGAACACCCCCAGCGGCCCCAGCTGCTCCGTGGATCGCAGGGGTGCCCAGCCCACCATGGGCACCTGCGCCGCGGGAATGCGGTGGTTGGAGGGGTCTCCAGTTTAAAAAAAAAAAAAAAAAAAAACATGGCCAAATTTGCGGTAGGCATAAAGGGAGATGAAGCGGCAGCTACGCAAACAAATTCACAACGAAATGACAATGATAGCAAAATGTCGGACAAGCACAGGTGCTGCCTCGAGGGTGAAAAGTCAAAGTGCAACCAGCTTCATCTGGCAATTCATGAGGACTCACATAGCCATCCCAGTTCGCATAGAAAACACAACTAGCCAACCCCCCTTGCTTGCCGTCACCCCCTTGCCACCTGCATGGCGCTGAACGTCCCCACCACGAAGAACAGCGAGTAGGCCTCAAACCAGCCGGTCAGAACGGAGGCTCCTCCAATTTCAAGTGGATCCAGTTGAGGCTGCGACATGCAATGCGTTTGCGATTGTTGCAAACGCATCCAGGACTTGTGGTCTGTCTCGTCATATCGTGGTTTGGTTCATCTCTTCAAGCAGCAGGACGAACAACTTGGTGCGGCCAAGGGTGAAAGGGAAATCCAAAGTATTCGCCCACAAAGCTCAGCTTCATGGTGAGACTTATGCTCAAATTGCAGCTGGGGCCCACTAACCGTCCCGAACTTGCGGAAAAAGGGGCAAACGTGGCAATCGGAAAACGCAGAAGCGTCCTTGGTCGATTTTGAGTCAAGTTCAAATACATCCGGGTGACCGCAAAAAACACCCAAACAAACCATGAAATGGTCCATGTCTCGACCAAAGCGGGAAAACACCCCTGATTCCTCTGGCAATGTGAACTTCAGAGCTTTGTTTCTTGTTCCAAATGGGCCAGTTTCGCAGATGTGCAAAGGAGATCAAATGAGGGTGTCCAAAGAAAAGTGCAAATCATATGATAATATTGAGATAATGTTATGGTGCCAAGGAACAACAACCGGGCAGCTCATGTTACACATGTTGCTTTTTAGTCATGCTCAGCTTGCAAAAAAGAAGCAATATCAGGAGGCCCACGTACATGTTTGCTGAGTTACAATGTTGTTTGACCTTCAGATCTCAATCGGAGAATATCGAAAATCATCATATGACGAGACCCAAGTGTCGGGAAGCCTGTCATGACCCCATGACAAACACAGCATAGTCAAACACAACTTTAACAAGCGGCAGGCCTGACAAATAATATGGTCGATCCAGAAAGGGGGATACACTGGGTGGCATTCATGAGAATGTCTGCGCGTGATTAATAAATCCCCTCTGACCGATGCTGGACTGCCAGACAATGCTTCTTTAGCGACATCCACAATTTTGGCTGAAAGACCCCTGTGAAGAATTGTTTGGCACCTCCCAGAACGGCCTCCATATTCAGGGCGTCCAATTGAGGCCCAAACTCAAGAGAATAATCAAACGTAGTTTTAAAAAATGCACAAAAGCTATATTCCATACTTTTGCCATACTAACTCCTTTCATAGTCTCCAGGGTTGCCATTCCAAAAAAAAACTAGCCAGAAATAACAAACGCCACTACAGCAAAAAAAGGTTTGACAAGCTCGTAACGGGTGCCGCCCCTTCAAGGCAAGCTCCTCATGCTCCGGACAAAAAAACACACAACCCCCCCTCTGATTCATCCTGGCCTCCAGCCCAAAATAACCCGTGCAACTTCCTGGTACTTTCCTAAGCCTTCCAGTGCCTCGCACGGCCATCTGGGCCCCCAGGCAGCGTAGAGGTTGCCCCGGCTGCCCAGCAGCATGAGCACTGCCGCGTGCAGGCCCACCATGTTCCTGGCAGCTCAAAAAACCGAAGGTGAAACACTGAACAGTTGAAAGGGAACATGGTTTTTCAGCTGAACCGGTTGAACCGATGAAAATCCAGCTGAACCCTGAAAAACCCTGAACACAATAGAATCCGCATGTTCAAAGGGCCGAAAAGTTGAAATCTGGCAATGCTATCTCGCGACTCGGCCTCAACAAAACGCATGTGGCGCCTGCCTGTGATTCAACAGAACATGATGCGCGCCATTGCCGGAACCACAGGAATCTGGATAGCTTTGGCGATTATTTGTCTCAATTCTTCCTCTCCAACATGCTCAGCTCTGCCAGATATGTTCTTGCCACAAGGCAAGCAATCAGTGCCAAAAAAGCCACCAAAAGGACTGTTCAAGTTCCCAGCGGCAAGCAGGGGGTGAAACAAGCAACGGCTACCTGACAAGGTCACTTTGCCAGGCTAACTAATAATGACCCACAGCTGAGAATAAATGCGCAGTGAACGAGCGTGGGACAACATCGCTTGCTTGCTCCAGTCAAGTCGCAGCACAAAAATGTAGCCACCCCAGCACGCCGCCATGTAGCCATACGCGAGCCTCAAAGGCAAGGCCCGAGCGCCACAATATTTGAAGTGGCGACAGAATGCGTCTTCACAAACCCCGCATTTGCTAACGCCGCTCTTGTTTGTTCGCGTGGATTCAAGCAGAAATGAGGGCCAACATCACAGCGCAAACCAAGGCGCAAAGGTATGAGAGGAATTAATTCCTGGTCAAAGCGACTACTCGAATCACGACAACATCAAATGCGTTGCACTTGGAAGCCCAAAGCCAAGACACAACAACCTCACTCACTCCACCGACCTGCCAAAACTGTCCCAAGTAAAGCCAGTCATTGGAGTGCCTTTGTTTTCTTGCTGGTGCTCAGTTCGGAATGACCTTCCGGGTGTTGGGAATGAACCTTCCAGGGACTTCCCTTACAGGAAACCTTCTTTTCTCGGGTTCCAGCTCATTTTTTGGCTCTCGAACCAGCAAGGTGTCTTTTCTTCTTCTTTTTTTGGGAGGGGGGGCGCCTCTTTGGGCAACCGCATCCCCTCTTGGCCAAAGCCTCAAAGCCCCAACTGAGGCCGGGGGGCCCAGCGCCCGCCGCCACCGGCCAGGAGCGCCGGCTGCGAAGGCTCCGGCACCACAGCCAAAAGGCGCAGCAGAGGGGGGAGATGGCCACGGACTCGTTGTCGAAGCCTGGCAAAGGAACCCAAGTCTGCGAATGTGACCAGGCAACATGACTTCAATTTTGCACATGTGTACCTATGTGTGTATGTGTGTTTATATACATATATACATGAATGTATGTTATACATAATATATATATATATATATATCATATACCCCTGTTTCCCTTCCAGCAGAGTTAACAAAGTCGCATGCATTGTCCTGTGTGGTTTTTACTGAAATCATAAACTGGGAGGTGCACAATATGTTTCAACCTCCCCCGCCCTAACACCACCCACCCCAAAGCCCCAAGCCCCAAACCAACCCCCCCTCCCCACCTCCCCCCACGGACCGGGAGAGGTGCGCAGGCACCAAGGCCATGCAAAAGGCCCCCACCACCCCGGCGCTCAAAGAGCCCGAGCACTCCGCCGCTAGCAGGCCACCCAGCACTGAGGCCGCTGCCCCGAACCTCGAAGCTCCGATTCAACAGCAGATTCGATTTGCCGCTCCAAACGGGATATGGAACCAAAACGATAAACGGGGCGCAGCGCACGGGCTGAGGTGTGCTTTTCGACTGCGGACCTTTTGGGACTGGGGGTGGGCATCGTGTCCTGAGTCATGACCTCAAAGAGTCGCAAACAAGTGGAAGTCGGCATCAGCCTGGAATCCATTCAGCGTTGGTTGCGCTTGGTAAGGCTACCGCTTGCGAGGCACCAGGCTGGCATGTAGCAGCACACCTCGTTCAGCGTCCAGGTATGCTGCAGCAGCTGCCACAGAGCGACAGCCGTGATCTGCATTCCCGGGTAGATGGTCCTTATCTGCAAAAACTCCAACACTTATCATAGTCAGCTACCAGAGTGTTGTCACAAGTGCACTGGCAATTTGGGTAAGGACCTACTGAGACAATCTCAAAACGTCTGCAATTACTAAGAACGGCCTCGCTTGGCCCATGTTGAGTTCCTCCAATGCAGAGCAAATGGCAACATGCTTGAAGTGGTTCCAAGAAAGCATTACCCCTAAAGATCCCAAAAACCTATCTTAGCCTTCAATGCCATGTTTGCATTATTTTGCATTCATGGTCAGTGCCATGAATGCAAGCGGTTGTGGAACGAGCGAGCGACAGCCTGGATCAAATCCGACAAGCAGCGTTGCCACTGGCCGGCCCAAGGGATACCAGGACTGATGATCGAACCAGGTAAAGAACCTCAAGCCGCGCAGGCAAATCACTCTGGGAACTGGGAACCTGCATGGAAGCGTACAGCGTCTGGCAACTGTTCATAGCACAAATTGGCCAGAGCAAATCCGGACTTCATGCTGAACAGCCTGTTGATCACAAACGAATGCTGGCTTTCGGGCTCCCTGTCCACACATGCAGCTATGCCAAGACAAGGACGAGGAAAGCAATTGGGACGCGCCACGGCCACTTCCCACATGTCCCCCTGAATTGCCTCACCAAATGGACTTAAGATTGCCGAAAGGTGATGTGCCTCACCAGCCAAGAAAAAAGTCTCCTGTCAGTTCTTGCAAGAAAGCTTGGCACTCGGCCAAGAAGCTTGTTCCACCCCTGCGTTGCCAAGTACTCAGTGGCTCGATAGTTGAACCACGGATCAAACTCGTGGATCACCGGGCCATAGTCCTAGGTTGCCACTGAGCCCGTCAAGCAGCGCCAAATCAACATGTGAGTGAACCCTTTGGAGTGTTGGCTCCAAAATGAAGCCTACACTGCTTGACACTTTGAATCCGACCTGAGTCGCAATCAAAACCTGGTTCTCACATGGTCTACCCAGAACCCAAGAGCTCAAAAGGCGGCTGCGCCCATTTCAAGGGACGCTTCTCCCTTACCAACCCTCATCTACCCAAAACTCGCTTTCGGGCGAGTGACTTGCCTGCCGTTGAGCGGGCTCCGTTTCTCGGGTCGCAGGCGGGCCGGGGCGCTTTGATGGCCCAGAGCCGGATCTCGTAGGCCTGGCGAGCTGCCTCGAGCAGCAGCGCCAAGGCGCAGAGGCGGCCCAGGAGGCGGCAGTACCAGCGGCAGCGACCAAATGGCCGGGACTCAGCGAGGGGCAGCAGAGAGAGAGAGAAAAGAAGAAAAAGAAAAGAAAGAAAGAAAGAAAGAAAGTAACTAAAGGGAACAATGGAGACAGAGTGACTGGAGTTTTGGCACAATGGCCAAGGGCTCTGGACAAAGTACTTCGAGCTTCAGCAAGTCTAGCCATGGGTGTCATCAGATTCTCGGAGCCCGGCCGTCATGACTCCCGGAAGGCGCACATGGCACGGGGTTCGGGCCCCGGGTGCAAAGCACGTGGGCCCCAACCGATGCAAATTAAGGGCGTCGGGATGGGCAAGAGACAAGCATCGGGGCTTCTGAAGGGGTGCTGGCTGGCTGATCTTTGGGGCTTCAAGAAAACGCGTCTTGCATGCACGTTACAATGCCATGCACATAACGACATAGGCTCTAGTTCGCAAGTATTGCGTTCCTGGTATGTACCACTTGCAGCAGTTGTGCATGTCAAAACACATCAGCGTCTAGCAAGCTCCTTTCTGAATGAATCTGGTTTGAGTCAATAGGTCTGTGCCGGGCTGTAAGCCGTCTGAAAATGGGGGCACCTTCTTTCGGGCAATAGGCCCATCGGCTTATGGCCAAATCCGGCCACTGGAAATGGCAATGCTTGGAGAAAGCAGCGAGCTTCTGGGACCGAATCAAGACCTTCCATGGCAACATCCACGCGCACCCCCATCTCAAATCCCAAATCAACTGCCAAACTTCAGCTCCGTTTTGCAACAGGCACGGATTCGCATCTGGAGACTTGTGGCCGCGGATCCCCTCCCGGCCGCAAATTGCAACTGCGGCTTAAGCTCTATGTACACACGTGGCATCCCAGCATACGCTGCTGCGTCCATTCCAGAAACCTCAGTTTAGCCAGATGCTCTCTGTTTCTCTTTTCTTCGGATGGTATGAACCACGCAATTGTCTACAGGATGTTGGCTTCTTAGATCCTCTATGCTGGTCAACCATGTGGATGCCGGCCTCCTCAAGAAAGCACTTCCTTGCCTGGAGGGGTGACATGGGCTACCAGGCCCCACAGTTGCCGGTTTCGGGTGAGTGCCTCGAATCAGTCGCTTTAAACGAAAGTGCAAATGAGCAAATCAAGCATTGAAGTCGACCTCAATAGGATCGTCAGCACTGCCGCGTTTGCTAGACATGTCGCCTTCCTACTCCGAAGACGTTTGAGCAAAGCTGTCTGCTCTGTTGATCTGGACATCGGCTTTGATTATCCTGACCATAAGCATCATAAACCCATCTTCTGTTGTCTCTGCAAGTGATAAGATTGGGGTTGGTTCAAATGTCTACTAAAATGATTTCGAAATCACGATCCATATACATGTTGACTAGAACGATCCGCCATGGTCGCATTCGAATCCCCGAGGCCGCGTCTCATCCTCGCCCAGGAGGGAAGTGGAGCTGACACCCACGCCACAGCGCCTACAGTGAAGCAATCACCCAGTTGCAGAAACGAAGGAACCTCTAAGGAAGGGCATGCTGCTGTTGATTGCGATTGTTCAGAAGCCGCCCCCAAAAAAGGAAGACCACCCTCCGCCTTGGTGGTCCGCAGCTTGCGGAAAGGGATTGCGATGTGCCTAGTTCAGATGGTTTCGTCACTCCGCTGGGCTGCCAGGCCGGGCGACTTGCACTGCCAACCAGTGCTTGCAGCACAGCTCCCCGGCCTGCGGAGAAGCACCGTTGTAAAAAACATGTTGTTGGGGGCCAGCTGCCTAGCCACAGCTTGATGTTTGGTAGATACCCAAAAACAAGCTCGGCTGAAGAACGCGCGCCCTTTGCATCGATTTGCCGCATATCCTCCAGCGACCAAACATTACGATGAAGAAGTGACAAAGCATTCAAGCAAACATTCCTTCAGACTATATGGAACCCGAAACGGGTTCAACTGTGAAGGGACATGACCTGATTGGTTAAGAAATGCAGGTGCGTCTTCCGCCAACGGCAGCCCTCAGGCTCCTTTCCGCCTTCCACACGCATGTTTTCAATCCTTTCCCTCTCTCTCTCTCTCTGAATTTATACAAACAAGGCTCCTGGTATCCCTTGTTTGCCAGCACTACCCATTCCAGCCAGTTAAACATGATGGTCTGGGTTGAAGTGGTTAGCCCAACTTCGAAAGAATTCAAATGAATGGTCTGAGATAGAAATTCATGGCTAAGCGGTCTGAGGTGTCTCGTCTTCGACCCTGTTAAAATGGCTGGTTCAACTTCTGGCTAAGGCATGGTCTGAGAGTTTTAGCCAGCTATTTAAATCCGCGCGGCTCGTCTGCTCAGACAACACTTCAGCCGCCCAACCGAGACAATCCTAGCCTTGAAGCACACGATCCAGCAACGCGTGACGTGGGCCCGCATCTCGCTTCCTTTTGGACAGGCAACGACCGGGCATGGCCATGATCCTCTCCTGGAACACTAGCATAGGCGCTTCTATCGCCAGAGATTGGCGAAGCTTCCCAATCACCTTGCGTCATGCGCTGGGACAATCCAGCTTGGCGCTGTTCACAAACAACGACTGCCCGTCAGGAATCCGGCACCTTGTGGGCTAGCCGTGCGAATGATCGCGGAGGGCTCCGGAGCCAGCAGCCCGTGTAGGCAGACGCGCTGACGGGGCTGACGGGTGGCGCATGGCTCCCAGGCGCCGTGACCAAGAGCAAAGAGCCTGCGCTAGAAGATGCGTCATGATCAGGTCACGCGTCGTGGCGCGCCTCGTCCTCACGCCCTTGGCCCGTCGGCTCCAAGTACCCCTTGAAGTCCAGGTACGCACGCGACAGAATTCATGTAGCAAGTGACCCTTGCCACGAGGTTAGTGGGCACCGAAGGCAACAGAAGTCAAAAATGACAAAGAGATCCAGTTGCGGTGAACCAGGAATGATTTCCGCAAACCATTTTTCCAGACCCACAGGAGTAAGTGCATCTCAAATGGAGCGATATCGACATTCCGCAACCACCTAACTACCATGGCATCTGCAGCTTTCCCACCCCAATGTCGCCTCCACGACTCGGCGTCCAAAGTATGGGCCTCCAATTGGTCGAAGGCAAAGCCACAGCTGACAAATAATTCCCCACAGCATTTGTTGGGGGAACATTGACTTGCCAAGGTTGCGCCAAATATTTTGCCTAACATGGAGATACCAAATCGCAGAAGCAGAACAACTGTCATTTGGTTGACTTTCTTCTTCTGGACCATATTGGTTTGCTTTGAGGACGCTGAGACAAATAATGGAAACACTTGGCGGCTTTGACTTTGAGAGACTGCTTAGCCTCGCAATCTCTTAGCAACCTTCTTAAGCAAAGAATCACCAAACAGGCAAAAAATGAACCTACACACTTATCACTTTGGCCTTGCATAACAACTATCCCCCGTTGTCTTCTCTCCACGTGTTTAGATGTGTTTCTTTCATGGAAAGCTGTCTGAACTGAAATGTGTGTTTCCGGGAGAGTATGATTTGTGCACACATGCTGCACGACAATCACAAGCAAAACAGCAACTAGGAACCCGAACAAAGCAGGCTTGCATCATCGTCAAGAGCCAGTGCTGGTCAAAGAATTCCGCACTAAACCGGGGATAACAGGCGTAGTTCACAACGAGCTCAAGTGAAACGTCGCAAAGTGTCTTTTCAAAGGAAGGGATCAGATTGTAACTGAGTTGGCCTGCGGCGATTCGGGCGGACGAAGGATGAAATGGAAATCATGCACGTTCAATGATCCGCCTTCCCGCCCGCCCCGATTAGAGACATCCTCATTCTCATCCCTAGCGCGGCGACTCTTTTCACGAAATCCCAGAGCTGCACCTGGCGGCTCTTGCTGTCTCTGGCCGGGACGGCGGGGGATCCACTTCAAAGAGTCCCATTGGGAAGGGTATAGAAGCAGAATGGTCGTTGCAACAAGAGATCCCTGGGATGCTTGCTGCCCTTCGGCTGGGCTGTTGGCCAGAAGCTGATCAAGGCTGCGGAAGCAAGCATTGCTTTCATCCCCGCTTGAAGCAACCAGCTTGGGCACGCAGATGACTTGAGTAGATTCGACTCAAAGAACGTAATCCAGTGGAGACCCTCTGACTCTGTGAGACACTGCCTGCTGAATGCCTAAGACAGTTCATGACAGTTCACCGTGTTCGGTCCGATTGAAACAAAAGAGACTATTTCGTGTTAATACCCTGGAGAAAGAGCAATGTTGGTTTGATCACTGACGAAAGCCTGCACTAGACCAGCAAAATGCAAATCCTTCCGGAAGCAGGGGTGTTGGTATTGCATGCCGAGCGCTACCATCTAAGACACCCTTCAATCACCTGAAATTCAAGGCGCATAGCTGCCGTGGAGGAACAAACGGTGGGACCTATGGCAAACCGGCGCTGACGCTGAAACAAGGAGCTCTGACATCCCTGACATCTTCCCATCCGTTTCCCTGTGTCCTCTTCTTCCCCTTTCCTGTGTCCTCCTCCTTTCCTTTTCCCGGCCAAAGAATGATATCCAAAAACAAGTGCAGGCCTGTTCGCCCTGCAAAATCCGTACAATTCGCTAAAAACGGAAGGAGGGCAGAGAAGATGAGGAGTCAGCGGGGAAGGAGGGGAAGGAGAGAATGAGTTCGTTTGGCGGCCGCCTGCTTGTGCTTGCTAAATAGACCCATCCAACGCAGACCCCCAGGCGCCTCGTGGGCGTTGTGCCCCCAGGCCTTGTCCCGCCGGGTTTGGCGGCTGCGGCTCCGGGCCTGCCAAGCGCCCGGCTGGGACCCCCTCCTTAGGCCCTGAAGTCGTCGCCGGACTCAACTGCAACCAGTTCGTCATGCACTAATATGTGGTAGAGTAGCAGGTGGCGTAACCCAGGAAAGTCTCCTGGAAGACAGCGTTTCTTGCAGGATCCTGTGGTTCCCCATGTTGTGTGAGAGGATGTGGCCGCTGCAATTGAGCATCAACTGCTCTCCAGATTTTTTTTTTGGGGGAGAGGTTCCCCCTTCTGTTGCAACAGGGGGCAACTCCACCCGAGGTGTGCCAATTCCCGCTGCCTTTTGCTCCACCGGCGCGGTCCTCACCTCCTCCAGCCGCAGCCAGGGCGAGGACTCGGCAAAGGCGCTGAGAGGTGACTCCTGCGTTGAGAACATGGGTTTGGTCTCTGCGAAAGGATTGAAACACAGCACGACTTCTGGCCTGCGTTGGCAAAACCGACCAACCGGCCCACCAACCAAACTTTCTGCGGAAGGCAAAAGAGAACCATCACATTTGGGCTTCAGCAACACCACAAGATAGCAAGCCATGGAAACCAGGCTAGCGCAAACACTCCCAAAAAACTCCTGATCATAGTATTGACTTTGGAGACCTTTGTTTGATTGCAAGGCTGCAGGGGAGAGGAAACAACGCACGTGTCAAGTCAGAGGCTGGAGCGCCGCGCTTTGATGTTGATGACTCGCATTTCCTCAAGAGTGTTGGCAGTTTACTTTTCTAAAGAGACATGGCGACGCGCAGCCTCAAATCACCCAGTTCAAAGCCATCTTTGCAATGGTCAACCAACGCCTGCTCATAGTATCCAATCAATCAAGAAACAAGCAATCAACCGATCGACTGATCCGCGCATCGATCAACGAAGCAGCCAGCCAGCCAACCAGCAACCAAGCAAGCAACCAGCCAACCAACCGAACAAGCCGAAGCAAACCAAAGCAGACAGGACCAAAACAAACCAAGCCAACCAAACCAAACCAAACTGACCAACTGATAGACCAACCGATCAACTGGTTCACTCATTCACTGATCCAACCGCCCAACCGGTACTCCCTGTCCTCCACCAGCCCCCGGCAGAGAGCGTAGTTCGAGAAGAGGATCACCAGGTGGCCGTTTGGCGCCAGGACTTTTGGCGCATCCTCAAAGAGACGTGGGAAGAGCTCCGCCGGGTAGTCGTTGCCGCCCACCACGTCCCCCGCAGCGGCCGGCTTTGGGTGCGCTGAAAGTCGGGGGACCCAGGGGGGGTTGAAGACGATGAGGTCAAAGGGGCCCTCAAACGGGGAGGAGGGGCTTGTGGAGGTGGAGAAGGGGTTCGCAAGGGGAGTTTGCACAGCAGCTGCGTTGTGGTCAATTCTGCACGATGGAAATCACATCAATCCCCTATGTCAACAGAAACTGCATCTGGAAACAAACCACGGAGCAGAAGAACAGAATTGGGCACCGTCTCCTTCCCTCCCTCCCTCCATCCCTCCCTTCCTCCCTGCCTTCCTTCCTTCCTTCCTCCCTCCCTTCCTTCCTTCCTTCCTTCCCTCCTTCCTTCCCTCCTTCCTTCCCTCCTTCCTTCCTCCCTCCCTCCCTTCCTTCCTTCCTTCCCTCCTTCCCTCTTTCCCTCTTTCCCCCTCTTTCCTTCCTTCCCGCTTTTCCTCTTTGCCTCCCTTGCCGTCAACCCCCGGCCTCCAGGTCATCGAAAAGATCGCTGCGGCGCACCTCGATGCCCTGCGCCTTCCTGCGGAGCAGCTCCGCTGTCACCGAGAAGCAGGCGTTGGGGCACAGGTCGGAGGCCACGATCTCGCAGTCCGGCAGCAGCTCGCGCAGCAGGAAACTGACGACCTCGGATGGATGGAAAGAGACACTGAACCAAAAGCAAGCACGCTGGTTCAAGCGGAAGTTCCAAGCGGCTAGCTTCAACAAGAGTGACGTAGAGTTCTGTGAGACCCCCGCGATAGCCCTGACGCTAGATGCTTGGGGCAACACACCGAAAAACAAGAGGGTGTGTCACACTACTGGCAATGGATACTATGTGAGACTAGCAAGCCTGCCAACGGTCTGCTGCAGATCTCCGTGAGTTACTGTTGGTATCCTTGGCAAGTTACTGTTGGATTCCTTGTCTGCCACTCAGTGATAAGCACCAGAAAACCAGAGGCCGCTCGCAATCCACCGCATGTTGCATTTGGCTGAGCAAACTGGAGAGAAACGACGAGATTCCATATGCCGGTCTCCTCAAACCGATCTGTGATCTCTCCTCCCTGTCGCGCAAAGAATGCAAAGCTTTGGCGAAGGCGCCCCACAGCCGGTGCCCAGATCCAGCGCCCGGCGCGCCAAGGCTTTGCCCTTTGCTTCCAGCCAGCGATGCAGGAGCTGGAAGTGCTCCTCAAGACGTCAATGTGTGTTTTAAGTCACCTAAATGAGTCATCAAAACCTGGTACTAAAAACCCAGAACCGTGTAAAGAATCGAAAAGGCGGCTGCACCCGTTTATGGTTGGGATTTCCCTTACCTTCATCTACCCGTGCTTTGATTGTGGCTCAAATGGGTTGCTTTCGGAAGCTACGCACGTCCTTGACAGGCTGGGACTCGTTTGGATTCATTAGGATCTGTTTCGGGTCCATGAGCTTTGGCCATGGGAAAATGGGACGGGACGACCACGGAAGCCTTGCTCGATCCTCCACGGCAGAAGCCAAGTTAGTAACCCTCAAGGGGGTATTGATGGAGAAATCCTGCATCACCGCATATAATATATATATATATATATATCCTATACTATAGGATATATTACATAGCGGTAAGCAGGAAAATCAAGCTAGTGCTACATCTTCGGATTGCACTACGGTGCCAACTTTATTCATACCTGCTGTGCGACAAGCTCCGGGTGATACACATCAGTTTTGCACACCACCTGTCCCACTCTTGTCCCTTTGCAGGCCATGCAAGCCATGCAGGCCCCACTTTTGGTCGAGATGTTGGTCGAGCGTCAATGGGGCTGGGGGTGAAGTAGACCCCGAAGAAGGGGTGCAGCCTGCCCTTGAGGAAGGGGTAGCTGAGGCCGTTGAGGAAGTACTGCCAGGCCACGTGCAGCGCCGTGGCGTCGTTGGCCCGGAGGGTCAGCGTAGAGCTCTCATAGAGCACCGGCACGTAGCCCAAGACCTGCGGCATGTCGACGCCCACGGCACTTGCACAGGGAACAAGCTAACGCTAGCCTGTAAGCCTTACTATGCCTTGAGGCAGGAAATCACATCATGACTAATTTCGATTAACTACCCCTAACATGGATGACGCAAATGATCAGGCTGTCTCTTGAAACAGGAAGAACTCCATAGAACTCCACTTTTGCTGACGAGTAATCCCATTCCAATACCCCCGCAACAACAAAAACAACAGGCATTCCATTTGTATCCGCCCAAAAAAAAGTAAAAGAAAAATGGAGCCAGATGGGGCCCGGGCATTGCCGAGCCACCGGGCCGCCCTTCAGCAGCAGCCGCCCTTCCCCGCTGCTCCGCAGGAACATCCGCCGGGTGCAGTCCCGCAGCACCTTCCGCCGCTCCCGCAGGGCGGCGGAGCTCTCCCCCACAAGGCGGCGCTTAGCCAGCGCGTTCAGGGCCTTCCCAACACGCGAACGCGCGCACGTCGCGCAGGTCGCGCCGTGGGGTCGCCATGGTTGGGTTTTATTTTTTGCTGGGGGTTAAAAGGATGTGGTACCATGGCTATCTAGCTTGGCAATGCAGGTGAGTCGGTTTGGTACTAATTCTCCCGTTCGCACCTGCATTTGCGACATGGGGCTTGGGGCCATTGCATGTGCTCAGGCGCAATTCTTGCAGCCAGTGAAGGCTTTCGATCGCTGAGCACTCCGGCACGGAACCCACCACCATGTCCCTAGGAAAACGGTTCGGCCCCCGGCTCTATGTGGCCATGGGTCAAAATCCTGTACCCCCAGTGAACATCCCAATCCCCACTAAAATAGACTGAAATGGGGGGTGCGCAGGGATCTGTACTCGTGTTCAGGGTTGGCTCCGCACTTCATCTGGCTAAAATGCGCGGGGACCCCATTATGTTGGTTGATAAAATGCAGTCCAGGGTTTGGCTAGAATGCGCCGGCACCCGAATACAATGCGGACACCCACACCCCAGGAAAAACAAAAAGGCCAGGCTGAGCA
>CAUJNA010003068.1:165000-172500 GCA_963377175.1 Effrenium voratum | reverse complement strand
CCCCCCTGGAAGGCCATTTGTTCGCATCTTCCTGTCCATCTTAGAGACTGTGGCCATGGTTTTCATGAATCCGCCGACTGCAAACAGCGTGTTGGACACAAGAGATGCAGTTTGTCCTTACCTGTTGCCCCTCCCCTTACCCCTCCCAGGCAAAAAACATGAAAACAAAAGCCTACAGGCAAACGAAATGGCAAACAAAAACAAAAAGCCCTAGGCCTGTTGCGTCACGTCAGTAGCACCCCAATCCATCACTTCTGGCAACTTTTCCAAAAAGTGCAAGTAACAAGGAAGTGTGCATTGATTTTCCATTGGCCCTCTACAAGAACACGGGTTCAAAACCCCACACTACCGATCCAGACCACAAACGAACGAGTGCGAACAAAAGAAAAGCAAGAAGCATCAGCAGAACAGGGCTTGGTTGCATCAGTAGCACCCCCGCAACTGCATGCGCTCCGCATGTAAAACACGCATGAGAAAATGAATCGCCCCACACCCATCTCCGCTCATCTCCGCTCATTACACCCTGCGGCAAAGAGACACAAACCAACCAGTTCAAACGAAAGGTCCTTTCCCAAACGGGGTTTGTCATGTGCACATGAAACACATGTGAGAAAGCAGCCCTATGTCAATGGCCTGAGCCGGAGGCGTTCAAGCCGAGTGAGAGTCATAGCCCTTGGTAATGACAGTACTGACTGCAATGCGCCAGGCTGCCTTTGGTATCCACAATGTGAAGGGCCTGGGCAGCGGCTTTGGTCCAAAACAAAGCCGCACAGGGGAACATGGCCAGCCCCCAAGCAAACCGAGTAGAACTTTAGGAGCACAAATGCAAGCCCAAAAAATAAACTAAGTCTCCATGTGGTTTCTTTGGGACCAGACCCTAATGTTCAGACACTATAACGCCAGGAGTGAAGGCGCTGAAAATGGCAAAATGCCTGTGGGCCTCGTGGCTCGCAATTCAGTTGCCAAATTGGTGGTAAGGGACGAGGCCTCCGCCCTCCTTGTCCCTGCCTCGCCGTCTCCTGGGGAACTTCGGCACCCTCCCATCTGAACGGAATAGCTTTGAACGATCCCCTACAACAGAGTTAAAAGAAACCATGTCAGGATTTTCCCCTCCACCCACAGCGCAGAGTTTCACAATGCTGCGAGCATGCTCGACCTCTTGACATGGGCTTGGTCATGAGTGCAATTTCTGAGCGAAGATGCAAGGAAACCATCAAGGCGAAAATCGCTGAAGGGTGGGGGATGGCTTGACACGTTGCAATTAGTTGTTGCAAATATCAAATGTAGGGGGAGGCAGCCAAAGTCACGAGAGCTTTATTCCCATCACCCGATGTCGTTGTCAAGGCATCACGGCGGCTCACAGCCACCACTGCATGGCGGTTGATAAGCGTCAGAGGCAGTTTTACCTGACGCAACTGTAGACTCATCACAAGACGAGGTTTGATGCATCCCTGTGCCCTATGCAAAAGAACCACCACTTCCACCAGATTGCGTTGTTCAAGATTGAAGCCCGAATAATCATTGCAGCTGATCGCCAAGAACACTCGGCTGCCCGCGATGCGGCTCCTTTGATCGATTTGCCTCGGGACCCGACCACGGCATGGGTTTTATTCGCCAGCGAAGGGACAACAGGCCCGACTTCTACCTTTATGCTCTAAGCCACTCACGTGGTAGCTTGACTCCCTCCCCTCCATTGTGTTTGCTTCCCAGGCCACAAGGGAATGCAGGCTTCGCCTTGCATAGGCTGCGTGCCTTGCCACCAGGGGTCCTACCAAGAGGAGACCTTTCGGCAGCAGAGAGCAGGAAACCCCGCCTGCCCGCAGGAAACTAAAAGGCAAGCTTTGATTGGAACTTGGCTGATTCCCGGTTGTGCTTAAGCAGGGCCACGAACCGCAAGTGAATTGAGCTCAACATGGGCATCGTGATTGCACCTGGCATCGTGAAATGACTACCCTCCCTCCCACTAACATGGCAACTGACACAGGGTACCCCCAAGAGGAAAGTCATCTTCCGGGTACCCTCCCACAGGTGCTATGTTTCTGGGAGGGAGGGTACATCTGGCAGCGGAAGGTGGGAATGACCACCTTCGAAGCAACCACTTGCTCAACAAGGCCAACATACTGTGGATGCACGAAATCCTGCACCACCTAAGGAACCCTGGAATGCAGATTCCCCTTGTAAATACCAACAAACAGTGGCTTCCTTCATGGTTTCGCAGTGGTGCGAAATGGATCCCGTCCATCAGTAGCAGCTCGGATCCCTTACGTTCCACTGAAATTAAAACCGCTGACGCCCGGCTCTCTCCCTTCTGTGGGCTGTCGAAGGCGACATGTCGACCTGCGACTCTAAGGTGCTTGGCCCCGATCAATGCACTCGACTGAGGTTGCTGTTTTAGCGGGGTGCCCGGCCAGTCGATGCTGCGATGCTTTCGGTGAGCTTTGGCAGAGGGAATGTCAGCCACTAATCAGCAATTCTAAGTGTTTCACCTCACCCAAAAGCCGGGACAAGAACAGGAAATAAAGATGAGCAACTGAGGCTGGCCAAAAATATATACCTGGGCCCATCCCCCAAAGTGTGAACTGCATAAAAAACCAACACGGCACACGGAAAGGTCCTCTTAAGTACGATCATTACAGGGGTAGACGTCGAGGAAAAGGAGGCAACGGAAAGCGAAACTAGAAGCTAACAGGAAAGAACAGGAGCCAGCAATAACTACTAAGCAATAGGAAAGGTCCAAGAAGGCAGCATTTTAACAACGTGGAAAAGAAAGAACCACCATGAAGCTGCAACACCCAGCAACGTTAAACCGCCTCCGGACACTGCCCAGCTTCCCTTGTTGAGATGTTGCTTGAACCTCGGACAGTTTTGACAGAAATGGTTGGCTCTAGGCTTGGGCGAAAGCAAAGAAACTCCGCAAAGCCCCTCCCAGAAAAAAAAGAAGAAGAACAAAAACGGTGCTGCAAACTAGCTCGGTCGCTTTGTGGCCCCCTGCGAGCTTCCGCCGGATCTGCCAGCACATAAGCAAAGAACCTCAGAGCAGGTCTCAACCTTTGCGGTGCCTGGGGATCTCCATCCTAGGTCTTGCAGGGCCACAGAAATTACAGAGCTGCTGTGGAATGCGCGCAAACAACAAGATGAGCTACAAAACTGGAAGCCGAACATGCAAAACCTCAGACGTTGCTTTAAGCAATGGATATGTCCTCAAGCTCACGAAATCGGTATGTATGCACGAACGTGCCCACACAAGCAAGCACCAGCCACGCATGCAGTATGCATGCACGCGGCACGCGCAAAAGGAGGAACTGCCTGGGCGAGAAGGAAAGCCAGGCACTCTAACAAACGTCTGGCTTGTAATATTCATGCGGCCCACATTCAGCCAGGGCCCCTCACAACAGTGAGGCGTGTAAGGAAATAGGATACTTTGGATGCTTCAGGGAATTGGCCAATCTTGACGTCACTGACGCATCAAGGTCCTGAAGCTCAAGCCTTTGGGCCAGTTCCCAGCTACTCTCCTTGGCGTTGATGGTCTTATGACCAAAAGCAGCAACGTATCCATGGGACGAGTTTGGGATTAAACTGAAAAACCCGGCCCGCCTCAAACGCACCAGTCCAAAGAACTCCTACAACACAAGATGTAACCAAGCGATCCGTCACAAACTCACGGCTGCACCGGCGGTTGGCATTTTTCCGCTTCAGGCCTCTGACTCCGAGGCTTCGCTCTCCTGCTCCCTGGGCGCAAAGATGTCGTCGACTTCCTGCAGCTTGCGGCGCTTGAGCCGGCCCTCCGTCCTTGATGTCCTGGCCTCAGAAGCAACCTGCGGTCCGAGGGCCACCCAGGGGAAGCGCACAGCCGCCGCTGCAAAGTCCTGAAATCCTGCTCTGCGCGTTGGCGCCTTCAGCATGTCCTCTGCAAGCTGCTCAGGGGACGTTGCCATCGTCGCCAGCTGCGCTGCCTTGTTCTCGTCCAAGCAGGCCCACAGACTTGGGGAGCCGAGGAGCAGCCATGCATCTTGCTGCCAGTCAAGCTGGCACTGCTCAATCCGCGGCGACAGGCCAGCGGCAAGGCCATCCTTCTCGGAGGCGTGTGCCCCAAAACCTTTCGGCTCCGTCGTGGGCCGAAAGGCCGGAAAGCTGATAGACGGCCCTTTCAGGCCATGCTCGAAGACCTTCAGGCTGTCCTTGGCCTTTTCCTCGTCCCTCGATGCGCCTGGCCAGCAAATCCGCGAGGAAACGCTTCCATCCTTGCGGACCACCAGGCCCTGCGCTGCCGAGCCCACGTCGCCCAGCAGCAGGCTGGGCTGCGCATCCTTGTCAGGCCCAAAGATCAACGCCATGCTGGCGCTGGTCTCTGCCGCCAGCCACAGCCGCGCCGAGTTCTCGCTCAAGTGTTGCGCATACTGCAAGAAGCCTTGCTGAGTTCGTTGAAAGCCTGCGAGCATGGCAGCCTTGGCGCCACGGACGCCCCCCAGCTCACGGCCCCGGAAGCTGCACTGCAGGTCCTTTGTGAGATTGGAAGCCACGAACTCCGCGCCTCCCATTCCACGGCGCCCCAGCACCAGGCCAGCGCTGCAGGCCACCAATCTCTGGCCACCTTCTGCCTTCAGCTCGATTGGGGCGGACACAAAGCGGGAGCAAGACCCAATGGAGAAGCCCACCCTGCACAGCGCGTGCAAATCCAGGAGCTGTCGCACGCAAGTTGCGCTTGGCTTGCCGTCCTTCATAGACAAGTCAAAGTCCACAGGCATCCCAGGAATCACGGGAAGTGCAGCCGGCTCCCCTTCTGGCGGAAGGAGCTCGCTTCGATGCAGGAAAACATCGCTGGAGGCACTATCCCGCAGCTCCGGCCAGGGTGCAATGAAGCCAAAGCCTTTGGAGAACCAACGGATGCAACCTTTGAGGCGGGCAGGCGGCGCCAAGTCGGGGGCGCCTGCGCTGCCAAGAGCGATGAAGTCACCAGTCTGGGAATCTTCCATGATCAGCTTTCCTGTAACGGTGTGGAAGTAGATGCCCTCAGCCTTGTTGAACAGCCAGGCTCCGCTCATGTGCCCCCACCACCCGCTGCCAGAAGCATCGAGCAAATAGTCCTCCCCAAACTTGGGCGGTCTCAAGGTCTGCCGAGGCCCTTCCGGCTCTTTCGTCAGCTCCTCCGGCCTCGCTCGAACAAAGGTCAGGCGTGCTTCAAGGAGGTCCTTGAAAGAAGACATGTCCTCCCAGCTTCGGAGGCCGTTCACGGCCACCAACTCGTCCCCAGCTTGCAAAGTCCACCCATTCTGCTCGTTCCACCTGGCGGCGGGGCTTCCGGGGACCAACTGCTGCACCACGCGCCGTCTCTGCTGGAAGGCTTCCCGTGCCCAGGTGATTCCCCAGAGCGTCTCCCTCTCTCGCTGCAGCTGTACCTGGAAAGTCCTGGACTCGAGGTTGTGCACAGCCTGAATGGCTGACTCGTTCCGCCGCACAAAATCGATGCAGCGCGCCAGCATGGCTTCGACCTCAGGATTCACTTTGGGAGCCGTCTTCGCGGGCCCTTTGGCAGCGGCAGCTAAGGGAAAGGAGTCCGCCGCAAGGGCCTGTCCAAGTTTCTGTGGGAACAGGCCAACATGCCGTTGCAAGTCCTGCATCATCCGGGTGGCGACCGCACACGAAACGCCTGCTGCAAAGCGGGCATGGGTCACCACGTCAAAGATGTCGCTAGCACGAGCTCTCCCGGATGCAATGCTCTGCAGTGCTTGCGATAGCCACTTGCTACGCGCATCTGGCTCAAGTGCTGCTGCCCATGAGAGGCTGATGGTAACCTCTGCGGGACGCTCGCGGCGCACCACCTCAGGCTGCGCGGACACTGTGCGTGTCCCTACATGTTCATTGTCTCGCTTCATGCCATAGCACGACTGGTGAAAAGGATCATGGCCCGCCCAAAGGTTGCGTGGCTTGAGCACGGTTTTGCCTATATGGAGTAAACATCAAGGTTCAAGGGAGCGGCAAATATCTCAGGAAGGCCTGGCTTTTGCAAAGGTACTTGTTTCAGCAAGTGTCGTGCGTCGAACTATAAAAATCTCCATCTGGCCATGTGCTGACTTGGACAGCAAACTTTACCAAAATTCCGCTTGGATTTGAGGGTCATGCTGGCCCCCTATCCCCCACCTCCAGGTTTGTCAGCCACGAGAGCAGTGTTTCCTGCCCTTTAGGCACAAAGCGCAAAACTGAGCCAAGCGGGGTTGCCCTCGGATTGCAACAGTGTAATCGCCAAATGGGAAATTGCCCCGAGCCATTACTGAAATGATGGGCTCCAAAAGCCATAAACCAACATAAGCAGGGATCCTTACATTATACACCTAAACATTACCTGGTAAATGGTGGCTTCCCCTTATTTTGGTGGAAAAAGCCATGTTTCAAATGAATGAATCTTTTCAGGAGCCCTGATAAACCAACACTACTAGCCACATTATTTTCTTATTGTCGCATCGCAAGCGCCCTGAGCTCCTCTCTCTATTTGTCTCTCTCTCTCTCTCTGTCCAGACATTCCCAGGCGCAAATCCAGCACACAGAGATGGCTGCCACAATGATGGCAGCGATGCGGGCGGTTTCCACCTCAAATGTTTTTGGCGCCCACAAATAGACAAGAAAAGATTCAGCTTCCTCTATCATTATCTCTATTTAAGCATGTTTTGTTCCCGCCCCCCCCCCAGCAATTGCTGGATTCCAGCAAGCGTTAATCCTCCTGACTCAAAGCAGAATTTGGAAAGTCCATCCTGGCAAGCCTCTCGAGTAAGACAAGGGGAGCCTGATCGGGGAAAAAAAGCACTCTTTGACGCAAAAAGCCGCCGCCGCGTGGGCAGGGATTCTGTGCAATGTCCTGTCTTGCTTTGGAAGCTTGCGTGTATTCTCTCTAGCTGTTAGGGCGCACATTGGAAAGGGGTCAAGGATGGCAAATGAACCATGAAAGCAGGTTACTTCGCACTCGAGCTCTTCTTTTTGCCAGACCTTTCGTCGTGCAAGTCCCCTGCTGTGCACATGCCCAGAACAGCGGTCCCCAAGTAGAAATCATGTGTGCAGCGAGCCGTGCCATTCCAGAGGGGCCTACGGCTCATGGCATGGTCCTGCACACTGCAAGTCAAAGTGATGTGCAAGGATGGCAGGCCAATCTAATGTGGTCTTCAGATACCAAGATGGGGGGTTCCACAATTCCATTTTGTCAGTCTTCCCCACAAAAAGGAAAATGGAACCCTAAATGAAATTCGAGGGGTCACCCCCCTCCCCCAATTCCATTTTGAAGCCTGCGATTGTCCTTTCACACAGCCCTACACGGGGCGCCACAATGGGCAAATGAAACCTCCGACCTTCGAAGAGCCAAGTGGCGGGAGCTGTCGTTGTGGTGGTGGGCCGGGTGGCAACCTGACACTGGCCGGGTGGGGTGGCTGGGGATGGTTTGGAGCTGGTTGAGTGGTTAGGGCGGGGTTGGTGGGTTCAGGGTGGGCTCAGGTTTGGTTTAAGGTTGGTTACTTG